>WEIT01040870.1:200425-277384 GCA_013389985.1 Dryoscopus gambensis
ACCGCCGGGCGTGCGGGGCCGGGGCTCCGCGGGCCCCGGGGGGAGCCCGGGCCAGGGCTGCACCGGTCTGCGCTCATCCCAGCTCCCAGGAGAGGGGCTGCGGGTCCCCGTGTTGCCGAGGAAGGCGGGGAAGGAGTGATGTGCTCGAGGCAGGCGGAGATTCGACTCCGACACCCTGTGCCCCCTTTTCCTTCCCCACCTGCCGAACAACTTCCAGCCTACCCCTATTTTCACTCCTATTCTCTGCATACAGCCAATGGAGGACTACGTAGTGTCAGGTTAACAGTGGGACTCGATGGTCTTAGGGATCTTTCCCAACCCGAATTATTCTGTTCTATTCTATTCCAATCCTACTTCTAATTCTATTCTATTCCGAACAAGCCGTGGCAATTCTGGTGCGTGTATCACTAAACCATGGATGCACGTTGCCATGAATAGTAGCAATTTTAATATGATGAAAAAGAACAAAGTTGACACATGTACCAGCTGACACTGAGCCAGTATCTGGGGAACAGGGTAAAAAGGACTGAGGACTCTTAATTACACCGCTCCAACATAATAAGGAATGTTTTGAAAACATTTCATAAAACTGCCTTTCAAATCAACAATTATATTCCACAAGGAACATCTTCCTTTTTTTCCTTGTACATATTTTCTTCCTTTTTTTCTGTTTGGGCTGTGGGTTAGTAGTTCGGTTTGGGTTTGGTGGTTTTTTTTAATCCCTCATAAGAAGGAAGGAGCAAGACACCACAGCACCTATGATTTCAAAAATCCTTTGGAGTTCCAAAGATAGAACAAGTCTTTGTGGGACACAGTGTTAGCAGAAAGGAAAAGTCATAATCATCCCCGGGTCAGCCTTGACTTACCAGCTTGCTGTTCTAGTCAGTGAAAGAAAAGGATGTAGGAGTTTCTTCAAAAGATAAAGCTTAGGCTGCGACTATACTAAACAAAGTAGTTTTTTATTATGTTGTGGAACGAAACCAAATTACATCATGCTACCAGCTGTGCTGTACAGGCATCAGCACTGGAGTGATTCCTGCAGCATGTGCAGCGCTAGTGGTTTCCAGTGTTTTCACTGGTTACCAGCACCAGGCTGGAGAGCTGTTCACACCCAACCGTGGCCCATGCCAGCATCACTCCAGCCAGACCAGTGGCAGAACTGGTTGGGATACTTCGGTGAGTTTGCCTGCCGTAAGCAGGGCTTGAGCACACAAAGTCCCTTAATTCTGTGGTGCTGCTGTTTGTTTTATTGTCATATATGTTGTTTTCTAGTAACCTCTCCTAGGTTTCTCTTCAATGCAGTGAGGAGGAAATGCACCTGGTCAGCCTCCCTTGAGCAGGGCCATTGCTTTCAGCAGCATGGTGACACACATTATTTAGGGCTATACAAATGCCTCTCCCCCAGCGCTGTACTACACAGGAGTAAGAATTTTTACATTTTGTTAAGCACTGCATGTTTCAAATACAGACATTAAAAAAATCATCCAGGTCTTTCTTGTTCATTACATCCAGATCTAAACAAAGAAAAGCAATTAAATCCAAATATGCTTCAGGGTTCCTACCTGAGAATCTGAGTTTTGTTTGTTTGTTTGTTGTGTAACGTGGGATGAAATAGGCTGAAAGTGTCAGCCTTCCGCAGAACTGGCTCTTTCAAGTATGATGGAGGCAGCCAGGAGGGAGGCAAGGGAAGGCTTTGTGGTGGTCCAGCTTCCTTCGCCTATGTGAATCTCTGAGTTGCAACTTTACTTCCCCAGTCCTGATGCAATATAATTATTTAACTCATTACCTGATCGTTACAGAGTCTGTACTGCTGGTGTTTACACCACTTTCCAAATTTTTCCCTTCGTGAAGTTACATAAAGGGGCCTAAAGAGACATAGTTGAACTTTCACATCATTGTGACTGAATTCTTGGCTTTTCCATGACAAGCACAGGGCTTCAGCTGTTGGGTGCTTTGAAAGGAAGAGCAATCACTTGGGGTTGGATGCCATCCAGCAGAAGTGGAAACGGCTGAATTCAGCGAACACTCAGCCAGGGCCATGGCCCAGGTGTTGGCTCCTGTGGAGGGTCCTTGGGGTCTACAGGGCCCCCTGGGCAGGCAGGGCCATCCCATCACCCGGGGCAGGGTGCAGACAGAGGTGAGTGCTGTGGGACCCTCGACTGCAGCTCCAACAGCCATGCTCCAGCACGAGGATACACATGGGGTCATGGCAGCCTCCTTTGGAAAGTCCATTTGTTCCCCTGGGGCTGATCTTGAGAGGAGAAATTTCTTACTTATTCAAAGTATCAGAGCCCAGGTACCAGGAAGGAAATCTCAAGCATATAAATTTGCACAACGGTTTTGATGAAACACTGAAATTGCAATGAAAAATAAGCAAGTCAGCAGATTTGACCTAGCTGGTCTTTATTCTTTATTAGGTTTATAGGTAAGAGTTTGTGAGGTGGAAGAGTTCCAGACTCCAAGAAGAGCAGGATACTATTTGCATTTTGGATGCAGTGATTGATTAGCATGGTCAGAAAGAAAAGAAGAGTATTTTTACTTAACAATACTTGTAGAGGTCAAATCCTACTGGTGACTGTGGATCACCTTATGGTATTGGGAGCTGAGTGAAACCTCTGAAGAACCACATAAAACTGACCTTGCCTAGGTAAAAAATCTTTTTCCTAGCTCTCTCACAGCAAAAGATGTATCCACTTTTGCAGAGATTTAGCCCAAAGCCAGGTCTATACTAGAAAACAGTCTCAGCATCACAACTTTAGGAAGGGGACAAGGCACTAAAAACGTTTAGTGAAAGGAAAAAGCTCTTGTGTAGAGACACTGTTACCTTAACTTAAAGCACCTAAAATGATGTGTGTGTCTCCTGCACACCTCAGCAAGAGCAAGAGGACTGTGTCTGTATGAACGGGTCAGCTTCTCATCTGTCTGAGGAAGGAGGGAGTGGGGATTTGGCCAGTGTGCGAAAAAAAGTCAGAAGCAGAGGCATTCACAGAAAAACAACCAAAATACTCAGCTGCCTGGAGGGACTGGGTTATAAGGAGAGATTACAGAAATGCTTACTCAGCTTGTGAAGCAACAGCAAGAGATGGCCCAAACAGCTGCCTGTGATGATTTGAAAGGCAGAAGCACCAAGGAAGTTGAAGTGGGGAAAAAAGCAGGGCAAAGAGGATATAACCGAACATTGTAATGGAAATAAGAAAGGCAGCGAAACATGTATCAGGGAGGGCTTCCAGGGCTTGAGCAGCATTAGACTTCAGAGGAGGCTCTCAAAGGAAATGGTGGAATCCCCATAATTTGAAACATTAATACCAGAGTAGACAAAGCAGTCATGAATATACTGTAGGAAATAATCCTACTGCGGGATGGGATGAACATGCTTGTCTGGCATTGTTTATGCAAAGAGGTACTGCTTTTCTTTTTTCCTGTTGAAATCAATTTATTTTTCCCCCTTCACCTCTCCACTTCCATTCCTTCTATTTGCATCTGTCTGCTTGTGTCTTATAAGCAGATCATGAAATGTATTATTCTTTTGCTGTATCTACCACAAATGTGTTTGGATGGCTACCTGATGCTGATCGTAAATAGCAAAAGAATTAATTAGTTACATAAATTAATCAAGTTTCCCGTGAATGGCATGCAAAGGGTTCTATAATTATTTGCAAGTTGGGTTCTAATTTCTTTTCACACTTAAAAATCAAAGCCAATCACGTCTTCTAATTTTTGTCCTGGGGAAGGGGAAGGGGACAGAGAAGGGACGGAGAAGGGAAGGGAAGGCNTCTCACATATGATTTTCATTCTCTGTTGTGCCACCTAAGCAAGTTCCACATTCCATTTCTCCAAGCTGTTTAGACACCTAAAATCTCTTTAATTACCATGAGCACATGGCAGATGTAAATTGCTGCATATCTGGGCATTTGATTCTCTGCCTTAATACTTTGAAATAATGTAGATGTCCCTCTCTTAATTCACTGTGGCTTATGAAAGTGAATCCAAGGAAAGCCAAATGAATACTGTGGGTAGACTGATCTACCTCAGTGTAGAGGAAAGTGTGCAGCAAGCCCTGGACAGCTGAGAGGAAACTTCATAACCTTCAGTCATTTTCTTCCTTTACACCACTGCAGATAAGCTCTGGTAGTGGGGGAACTGCAAAGTTCCTTTCTCCTCCTGTCCCTATGCCAGAGCTTACTGGCCTGGTAGCACAGCTGGCAGCAGGGAACATGAATTCATGCCTGAGCTCTTTCTGCACATAGTTTGGCATATTAGCTCACATGCTGATGAAACTGGATTTGCGCTAAGATGCATAAAAGGGAACTTTCTTGGCTAAATGTGAGGTACTGAACAGAAAAATGAAGGAGAAGGAAAAGGAAACCTTGGGAAACATATTTTCCCTTAATATATTAGATGGTTCTCTCTCCATGTTGCATTTCCATTGTTCTTAAAGGAACTATTTTATTATTAGAATTTTAAAGGTATTTTTTACAATGGTATTTTGTGCATTTTAGTATTTTTCATACATCATTCTTTTTATTAAAAGCAAAATTCTAATAAAAAGCTTTTCTTGGCACAGTTTAAATTAACTTTGGTTTGAAAGTTAGTCCCACATAAGGTGTGTTTATTAGGCTCCTGCAGTCTGGCAAAGCCTGTTTACACAAAATAAAGATCCTCCCCTCTGCTCTGTTTGAGGTAGGAATTGATAACACATTTCACAAGTTCAGAGAAAGTGAGGGAACTGGCATCCAGAGATAGGAAATGCCCTGATATTCTATAAGAATATTCTGTTATATAGTAAAAGATCCCAACACACACGTGCACAGCTGATCTCTCACCCCACCACTGGTCTTATAGGAATAATGGCTGTTCACCCTTTCATCAAGGTTTGAAGGTTCAGTGACTCTTACAGTCTTTGGAAAAGCCATCAGCTTTTCTTCAACACCTTTTTTAAACTTTTTAGAGAACTTTTCAATCTACTGAAATAGAAATGTGTAGTTGAGTATAGGAGCGCAAATTTCCTGGAGTAAATTCCTTTCAATTTTTCTGGGTTTTGTGGGTTTTTTTTGTTTTGGGTTTTTTTTTTGTTGTTTTGTTTTGTTTTTTGGGGGTTTTTTTGGTAAAGTTTTTTAGGGAAAACATTCATGGATGAAAAAGGAACTAGTAATTTTTAACAACTTGCCCTCCAGTTAATTTGTTATATCACATTTTTTAGGAACAAAAAGGCAGATTGGTGCTTTAAGATGTCATACAAAACCGTTGGCATATTGTAAAACCCATATAAGTAATATTCTGCTATCTGATGTGCCCCTCTGAGATGCCCATCTTTACCTTAGCTGAAGAACATGAAAATTACAACAGGTTAATGTTCAGTTAATGTATAAAAGTAACTTTTAATACCCAGAAAATATCTTAAGATTCTTTCTATTGACATGGATAAACTCCTATTTGGACATGCCTTAATATTTTCATGGATTCACAGCAGACAACAAGAAATATCCTTAGAAATGTGAAATTATTCAGGAAATTAGGAAAAAATACTTATTTTTCTATTACAAATAAAAGGATATTTTAATTATTGACCATTTTGCCCCATTTCTACTACCTGTGATAGATTAAATCCATTTCAGTTTGATTATTATCACACAAAGTTAGGATTAAGATTACCATCTGCAGCAATGACGCATTCTTAAAATTCAAAACATTCCACTTTTGAATGCTTTTGATATTTTGGGGTAGTCCTAGCAGCGTTGCCTGCTTTCTTGAAAATAATCAGGATGATAGGTTACTCTTCATTAGTGCAGAGTAACAGATGTACATCCAAAGCACTTCAGTACCTCTCTGACTTAAACATTAAGTGGTCACAGAAAAAAACCACTCCTCTCACTCCTCTCTTCTCTTACTTGTTTTCCCAGCTGACATGGGAGCTAGTTTATTATGTTAAGACTTCAAGCATTTATGCCAACAAGATGTAGAACCTGAATCATCAGTGACTCTTGGAAGCAAAAATAGTGCCCATCTGAACAACAGTGGAAATATTCTCATACACTTTCACAATACCTGTCACCACCTTTACGTTTTCAATCTTTTCTTACTTAGCAACCAAAAAAAAAGGAAAAGCTTGAATTGTAATCTGGTAAGTGTGCTATAATTATCTTTACAATCTGCTCCAATTACATACTGTCTTACGTCTGACATCTACCATTAGCAATTTTCCACAAATGGCAGTAAACATATGACAATTACTGATCTCACTACTTACCTGCATCAACTGATTTCTCCAGTCTTTCTGGAAGTAGAAAGCTTTTGCATTTCTGGGGCAGTAACTTTACATCTGAGAAAATCTTGCTGTCATCATCACTTCCACCATCACAATCCATGTAAGAATGTAACTCAGCTAAATCCAAATAACTAGTACTTGTCTTAGCTCTTCATCACCTTTTAGTCTGTGCACCTCGGTGCTGGCTCAACTGGTTCTAGATACTTTTTCCCAAAAAGCAAGTACACATTTTGGTCAGCCTCCAGCAAACATAGTGCAACCTCAGGGATGCCCTCTGGGAAGTCAACACTCATTCCTCCCAGCTGTCCAGAGATCTTTGGTTCCTTCTGGCCAGGCTCTTCACCTCTGAGCAGTTTCCATAGGCAAGTTTTTGGTTTGGTTTGGTGTTTTTTTTGGTTGGTTGTTGTTGTTATTTGTTTGTTGTTTTTTGGGGGTTTTTTTTGGTTTTTTTAGGAAATTGTCTAATTTGATCCTATCCTGAAACTCCCATACTTATTTTTCTCTCAGAAGGAGCCATTTCTTCCTTTCTTCCTTCTAACGTTACCATGAGGTTCTGACAGATGTCTTCAACGTTTCTCCGTACTCAAGTTTGCAGTACTTCTTGCATACTTCTGTATGAGCTGAAGTCTTTTAGGACTTGCTGAGACCTGGGAACATTTGAGGAGAACTGTACACAAGCTTCTTCATAGAAATACTTTTTCTGGAAGATCTGGCTTGCTATGGTCTTTCAAAACTTTACCCTGAAAAAAATTCTCACTTGCCATTTGCAAAAAAAAATCCTGCCAGAGTTTAAATGGCAAGTGTTTGCTGTTTATGTGGCCATTAATGAAACAGGCCAGAAGTTTTCTTCTTTGCATGACATTTCCTGACTTGATTCATGAGTGCAAAACCCAGGATATTGCACTGGCCTGGTTCTGCCGGCAAAGACTGCAACATGAAGCCACACCCCCGACTTGTTATTTAAGGTGCATGATTTACCACTGCCTCAGGGAGGCACGGAAGAGGAATTCCTTACTTCTGAATTTATGTCGATTTTTGTCAAATAATTACATGGAAGTTGAGCTCAGTTCTGGAAACAGAATTAACCAGCAGTTGTTTTCATTTCTGTGTGCTCTCTGCAAATGTTTAGGTCATTGATTTAATCTTCACCTTGCTTACACAGCAAGTCAATGAATTATGGTTGGACTTGATGATCTTAAAGGTCTTTCCTAGACTAAATTACACTGATTCTATGAATTAACATGTACTTCTCAAATGAGAAACCAGGGCTCCATGCCCCCGACATGGAAACAAATGCACCCCATGGTGAGCACCCCTGTGAGAAGCCACATCTGGCAGCAGAGGGGGCCTAAACATCTGGGCAGCACCAGGGCTGCAGACAGGGCATGGCTCACCACAGTACAGATTCTCATTGTGCATGGACTTTTTTCTTTCCTTTCTAAGCTAAAAATGTTAATATTTGACTATTTATTTGGCTGAGCCTCCTTAAAGGCATGAGCTCAGTGGACCATTTTAATAACAGTAGACAGTGCTTCCTGCCCCCTCTTCTTTCTGGCCCTGGGAGCTGTTCTTACCAGGAAATACTGAAGGTCCACAAACACAACATCACTGGCCTACAACTCCATGTCAGCAGCTCAGATTAATCATCTTTATACTGTTTAACTTTCAGTGACAAGCTTTTACATTTGTGTTTTAAATAGTCCGAGAAATTCAGGTCAAGATTGACAGCTGAGAACTTCAATTCCAAGGTTTAAAATTACTTCTTTCTTCATCTTCTTAATGCTTTTATGTACAGACACCTCTCTAAGGTCTGTTGGCTTCCAGAGGCATTGGAGTTAACAGTGAAATAATTTAATTTTTTAGGGCTTTCATCCAGCAAAGGGGACAACATCTAGCTGTGTAGAAACAGAATAACATTTACTTACATCACCAGGTGTTGTGAGGACCACTTATTTAATAGTACTTATGTGTTTCTCCAGGGAATGCCATGAATTCCAGAGACAGCATGTTTATTTAACATTGAACATTTTTTAGCAGTATAAGAACGCAATTTTACTTAAGAACTGAAACAATTCCTATGCATAAAAATGCCTCCAATATTTCCTTCTGTTTTTAAGACTGTCCTTGATATTTTACAAAAATGCCCTTTCACCACAATTAAGAGGGATAGGTTTTCACTTTCTGGGATTTAAATCTTGCCTTTTGGAGAAAGCAGGAGAGCTTAGTATTCTCCATGCAGGGCAACTCTGCATTCAAGAACAGATAGTCTTTCAATCACACACTTCGATCTTCCTTTATTCTCTTTTCTCGCTTTGTTTCTACTCTTACTTGTTCTGATTTTTAGCTGATCTGTCTACTGACTTTAAAACCTCTCCTGTATCACTTCAGGAGGACTCTTGCCTTGCCTTGCAATGTTATTGGATGTATGAAGTGCTGAACGACTTGGAGCAACTGAGTACCCGACCTTGGGTTTGTCTGGGTAATAATGCGAAAGGAAAAAACAGATGGGATGAAATTCAAACCTTTGCTTATTTTTGGGATATGAGCATCTTTATTTTGATGTGAGGCTTCCAGGTGACATGGGAGTAGATTACAGATTGCTTGTAAACAGTTTTAGTTAAAGACTATCTAAACTACTTTTGTTTCAAATTGAACTGGAGTTATATCAGCTAGCTTGCATCGGTTGGGAACAAATCAAAACCAAGATGAAGTAAAAGTGCCATTAATCCAAAGTCAGAATGGTTACACCAGTTAAATTGGTGTGACTGTCTGTAATAGAGAAGACTTAGTGTCATGCACTATTGAAATAATTTATTCAGATGAAATTCTGCCCAGGGGAAGATTTCAAGTAATTACTTCATTTTCCTCAATGTTCTTTGCATAGAAAGTTTGTTAAATGTCCTGATGCTTTGTCATTTTTTGTTATTGGTAAGAAAAACTTCTTCCCATTGGAGTTAACTTATGTCCTTGGTTTTCCTATATGTAGTTCCTCTGGGAAAAAATAATAAAAGAGTTTGTATTGCAGGAAAGAATTTGATTCACAGCTTTTTCAAGATTTCACTCCTCTCTGAGCTGTGATGTTGATTCAGCACAGGTGAGTTAATTCCGGATCTTTATTTAATGTTTTCTGGGATTTCATTAGAAATAACTCCTGAAGTGACTATTTCACACATACAAGGGAAGAGGGCATTATTATCTTTTTAGCCAGAGTAACCAGTTGATATCTTGCTTGAGTGCATTTGCAGGATGAAAATGCAGATCACATGAATTTGATACACTCTTTCATGTAATGTTTTCATTTGGCAAAGACCTTGGTTTCTCCAGGGGACAACTCTCCCAGATCCCCAACTTCATCTTTCAGTTCTAAAGCCAGATGTCTCTGACTTCACTGCCACTCATAATCCACACTCCTCACATGCCCTTGTGCCCTAGGACCCACACCACCAAACTGGGGACTTTGTGCTCATTGTGACTTTACTTCTGAAAAGGCCCTCTCTGGCCCAAAGCCTTGGGCAGGGCACATCAGGGGCTTTTTTGCACCTTCTGCTCAGCCTGGATGAGGGATCAGCCTGGGCTGTGACAACTGAATATTCTAGGACCTTGAAGTGGCAGGAAGGAGAGAGCCTGTGGGGATGGTCCCTCAGGACTGGTGAGAAGGAGGTGCTGCAGCTGGGTGAGAACTGAGCTGCTGGCTCTTAGGCTCAGAGCAAGCAAGGCATGTGAAATGCTCCTGCTCCTAGGAACTGCTGTTCAGTCACCTTCCCAGGTAACACTGATGGCAAAACCTGGTGGCACACGCTCGCCCTTTGCTAGTGACACCTGAATGGCTTTGCTAGTGACAACTGAATGGCTCACCACCTGCCCCATTATTTCAGATTTCTCCAGGCACCTTAAAGGATGAGCCAAAGTTTTGTCCCTTCATGCTCAGCAAGGGGAGTAAAAACCCTTCTGTGTTGTCATGTTTTTAAGTGCCACAGGAAAAGTGTTCTTTTTCTGTAGCTTGAAAGCATAAAATAGATATTGGAAAACAAATCACTGTTATTGTATGTAATGGATACTTTTCAACAAAATAGCCTTCCCTTTTTTTGGTATGTTACAGTGTAACCACTCACGGACAATTTTTTTTAATTGGAATCTACTTACACTTTAGTGAAAGGGGTAATGCTGGGGCACAATTGTGATGGATAAGTTCGTGGAAAGCCATACATCAGAAAAAAATGCTCTGTGTAATGCAGATATGATTATTTTAGGGATATCACATAAAGGTTAAATTACCACTGTGAACCAAGTGTCATTTAGAAACTCTTGAGTTACTCTGCTACCAGTTCTATGATCAACTCAGAATTCCGTATGCTTTTAGGATCATTGCTTTTTATGTGGTTGTATTGTGGAATTGACAGATAGATAGTTTTGCCTTTCCTTCAAAAATCTAAATTGTTATTATTATTGCTATTAGGAATGAAATTCTATAATGACTTTTCTAGTACAGACTTAAATGATACTAATAAAGCAAGGTACTTAGTCCACTAACATGTCAATAAACCATTAAAACAATCCATACATAATTCTAACTCTAATTGGTAGTATATTAAGAGCCTGAGTTTTTCTTAGGGAGACAGAATAAATACCTCCTGCTTTCAACTGGAGTTACAAAGGTTGTGGAGAGATGTACTAGACAACTACTGAGAATTTTGCTTGCTTTGGATTTGTGTCCTTTTTGTTCAAATACAAGATTAAAAATGTACAACTATTTTTTACTCTTTCTATGGTAAATATATATCAGAATTGTTACATTTGCCTTTCCCTGATGGAGGGCAAGAGAGAGAGACACCTTTTCACTGCCTTCCTACTCTGATGAAGGAGTGGGGGTTTCAACCCTGTTCCTTCTCAGTGCTCAGCCCCCATAGCTGGGCCCTGCACCTCAGCACACCTGGGCTTGACCCACAGCCCTTCTCTCTGGGGCAGTAATGGGGGTCTTCTTCCTCTGCCCACCGTCCATTTCCACAGTCTGCAGGACTCCAGTGTCTTTTTCTCCTCTGCCAAATTCAGCAGTACGGGATAAAGGCAAGAAGTCATGTTTATCAAAAAAAATTGAACAGAAAATAAAAGGAACTTAAAGTTTTTTTACTCTCTGTAGATCGCTAACAGTCAAAAAGCTAGAAGATTATACCCAGTGCCAAAAGGGTTGATACATGAGTAAAAGCTATTGATGTGTAGAAAAATCATGTAATCATGGAATTGTTTTTGTTGGAAGGGACCTTAAAGATCATCCAGCACATGGCAGGGACACCTTCCACCAGACCGGGTTACTCAAAGCCCCATCCAATCTGACCTTCATCTCATTGGTTTAAAATGTTCCCAAACTGTAACCATTAATAAGCTTTCTAGTACTCATATGAATATTCAAAGACATTTCGTAGTCAAATCATGCTGTAAAAGGCTACAGAGAAGAATACTTGACACTGCTCTAACATCAGATATACATGTGCATTAATCCACACTTAGATACCTCAAGTAGAAATTACTTCAGAGAGAAAGATAGAATGTAGTTTTTAATGCAGAAGTATCTTTAAGATATGTAGTGAGATGGTTGCTGTCTTTAATGAGTGTAAATGAAATCATACCCAGTGTAGGTCATGTTGGGAGACAGCATAGGAGGTACAGGGTCAGGAAATGAGGATGCAATAATGGTTAAAATGAGAACATGAAATGGAGCTCACCACAAGCCTTAACACAGAGTTTAGTATGCAGAGTACTTGGATACTCAACTATGCCTCTTGCAAACAGTAGATGTAGACTATTATTTAATATGACTTTTTTCATACAAAAATCATGCCATGCTCAGTAATATGCAAGAGGTCAGGGAAGAAGCCCTGAAACTTGAGTGCTCTTCAGCAGCTAGGCTTGCTGGTACTCCAGGGGATTTCTAAATGCACAGGAGCATCCAGCTAGCAAGTTACGCATCTTTCTTTGGAGAATAAAAATCTCTGTATTGTCCAGTGAATAGGTAATGACAGCTGTTGAGATATCCAGTGCTGCATGTGTAAGTTAGGAACAGTGTACCCTGACTGTGATTGTCTTTTGCCTTAGTCACTTCATAAAAAGCGTGACTGGTTCAGTGCAGACAGAGGTAGAAATGCTTTGCTGTCTACTACCCTTGGACTAAAATGCTGACTCAACACCTTAGGTAATTAGTAGAAGAAAAAAAACCCTTGAGCATATTCAATGCCAACAGATTTAAGCAGACTGTTTTCTAAGAATGCTGAGCTTTTCTGGATCCCATTAAATCCACAGCAAGAATCTGTATTCAGCACCACTACAGATCAAAGCAAACTTTAAAGACCTTTGGAGATCCATGCTCCACAAAGCAACTGAGCTGCCAGCAGAGGGGCTGGCTGCCCCTCAGTGAACTGTGTCAGGTGCTCCTTTCTCTCCCAACACTGGAGAGTGAGGGTGCTGGTAGCAGCTGATTCTCCTGAGTTTGAACCAGAAAAAGGTAAGTGTCCACATTGCGGAGAAGGATGTGACTCCTGGTTGGACACACTACTGGACATCAGCTGGGCCAGTGTCATGGAGCACTTGGTCACTCCTGCCAGCTTGTAAATCAGTTCTGCTCAGTGTTTTACTTCACATTTGCCAGAGGGGAAGGACATGTACATGGTTGGGGGCAGTGGCTCAGGTGGTCTGTGATGACTCGCTAAACTGGGGAAATTGAATTGTCTGTCTTAACCTGTGTTCTCTCCATTCTGGTAGATACATCTTCTGCTGTCTTTATGAAACTTGGATTCTAATTTATGTTCTTGATGCACAGAAATAACATCCACTTCTGAATTTTGATATGTGCCTCATGGGGTATAGATGAGCGAACATGTGAAACAATTTTCCAGCTCACTTTCAGCAAGCAAGCTATATTTGCATCAGCACCATCTTGCATTAGTCCTACCCACACAGCAAGAAGTGTTTGAGTATTATCAGTGATACTGCACAGAATTAACATGCAAAGCTCAGTGAAAGCAGCACCATGTTTCCTGGGCAGTGAGAATGCTCTACAACTCTTGCACCCCATCAGATTTTTTTCAAGCACTTCAAGGAATTAGTTCTGAGGACACTGGAATTAGATTCAGACAACATGCTTCTTTCCTTCTTGTTTCTGGTTACATAATTGTTTTTGCTATGGGATTCTTGAAGATTACAGGTTATGAGCAAATTTTGCAGAATGCTCTGTATCTATCAGACATTTTGGGAGGTTTATGAGGACAGGAAACCCTTGGTTTCCCAGGTCATCCTCAATAGGATCCATGGTTATGGAATGCAGGTACTGGAAGACTGGAAGACACTGGAGGACAAGCTTTGCAATTACAGTTTCAAGCTAGCACAGGCAGAGAAAATAAATACCCTGTCAGAAAAAAAGAGTGAAAGTCCAGCTGTGGAAGATCTGGGGAAGGGAGCAAGTGAATTTGCTTGATCATAAGGTTGGGAAAGACACTGCAATGGAAATGGTTTTTTACTTAAGCTTGACTTACAGCACTCATTTCCCCAATATCAAGGCCTGGTGCTTCTGTCTGCCCCTAGACCAACATGCAACACTGGGGAAGAGGTCCTGAGTGCTCACTCTCAGTGATCAGACCACACAGCTTGTGTTTTCAGCCTAATCCAGAATTCATAAGGATGGAAGATTATTTGAAGTGCTTTTAAATTCAGGCTGAAGTGTCTTTATGGACTTGGCCATAATGGAACTCGAATTGCATCTCCACCGGCCCAACCCAGCAGATGCCAGGCTTTACTCGTGGGTTAGAGTTAAACCTTTCGCTAGTGGAGCGGGTCTGCGTGGATCACAAGGAGAAGTTCTCACCTCAGTACTTGACTGCGAGCTCCGTGTTCCCTGAGACGAGATCTGAAGTGCTCTCTCTAGTGGTGGCTGGGTGCTCCAAGCAGCGCAGCTCGGGATTGCTCCCCTCGGCGATGTTTCTGCCCAACAAAAGCTGGTTCGGTAGTTTCGGGTCGGTGTGAGTCGAGGCACGAAGCCTGCTTGACCCTTCTCCTGCTGCTGGAGCCTCACCTAAGTGAGAGGGCCAGCGCACTTCTCTTGGGCCAAGCTAATTGCAAAATAAAATTATTATCCTATATGTATGTAACTGAGGCACCCGCCGCAAGACATGACCATGCTATACAAATGTAGCCAGTCCATAGTATGGGCCATTTCAGTACCCTTTCATCCTCTGTCTTTCTTCTCCTCTTTTATTACAGACACTCTTGCGTAGCTGTTTTATTCCATTTCTGCTGCTTTCCATTCCTTTGGCCACATTTCAATTACCTGTTTTGGAAAGGGACCCACCCCTGTGTGCTATCAGCAGTGGAAAATTTCAAGGTGATATTTTAGAAGGGAGTAACTAAACTGTGCATACAGCCCATTAATATCAATTATGGGTGTCAGATCAATACCAATAGCAGTGATACTGTTTAGAAGCTTGAATTAATGTCATTATGCTGCCCTCTCAAATACAGGCATTTTCAGAGACAATACACTATTTGCATTTTATTATAATATATCTTTCCTGAAATTTCCCATCATGGTGGGGACATTGCTGTGTCATAAGGCAAGCATTCAGATAGATGATATAGAGCGCTGAGCTGACAGGAGCACCCTGAAGTGGCACTGCTGTGACGAGGAGTGTCCTCGGGATGGATTTCTCTCTGCCAGCTCCCTCTCCCCGCTGCCAGGCTTACCATAACCTTTCATGCAACAGCCTGCTCCTTGCTCTGTGCAGTTCCTGGCTTTTCTTAGGGGTTTCTCTTGTGAAGCAAAGAGTGCCACCACCAGGGCAGGAAAATTGAATATGATCAGAGAATTTGGGCTTAAAAAAACATATTACAAAAACATATTACTTAAGAAATAATAACTAATGCTCCTTGTTCCTCTTTTTCTTTCCAGACTCTGTATGCTCTGAGATGCCTGGGGACCTCAGACTCACCAGTTCTGTCTCAGCAGTCAAAAGAGTCGGCACTCTGTTGGCTAGGTGCCCATAGGCATATTTTAATCCATCAGTCTGGATAATTCTTATTGGTTTCTTCTTCTCAAACCTGCCAGAGTTAAAAAAAAAGGGAAAAATTCTCAGGAGATTTTCCCCAACAAAACCAGGATAATATTATTGCCACTTACATAACATACTGGTGAGTCTTTTTGGAAATAGCCTAAACAATTCCAGCAGGATCAGGGAAGTGGTGGCCAGCTTCAAGGAGACTTCCAGACCTTCACTTGTTTAGTCTGGCCAGTGAAGGCTGAGAGAGCGGTGTGATCACTGACAAATGCATTGTGGGGTTAACATCAAGAAAGGAGAAGAGCTATTTACACTTTAGAGTGATGTTGGCACACTCTCAAATGGGTATAAGATGATCTTGAATACACTTGGCTTTGGTTTCAGAAGGAAGTACCTGCTTCCCTGAAGCACTGAAGCCTTTAATCAGAATAGTGTGGCCCAAAAAAACAAAGTTAGATTAAAAAAAGTAGCAGTATCCGTTTTTGGAGAGAGCTGTATGTTGTAGTACTGCCGTGGCAGGAAGGTAAATTCTGTGACCCAGAAGGATCTCTCAGTCCTATTTCCATGTTCCTCACAGCCTTTGTAAGAAAAATAAATTGATACTAACATTGACACTAAAATCACCCTTCAGAGACAATCTTCAGAGTCTTCAGCCTACTGAAATGAAAGGTGGGAGATGGGGAGGGATTTCATCTTTCATATAGCTATTGATTTATTATCTCAGCTGATGACAGAGAATAGCATCAGTCTGCACTCAGATAATATTTGAAAGTTTTAAGTTTTTTCCTCTTCAAACACAGGGATTAGAAATGATTTTGTTTAAAAACCAAAGCTCAAACTCTGCAGATGTTCAAGAATCTTTGATGGGAGTATAGGAGGGATTCCTGATTCATCAGTGATTGAACTAAAGTGTATTTGAGTAGGATATCATTCCTTCATTATAAAAGATAATAGACAAAGCAGGAACACCAACAATAGCATCTCTTCTTCATTTCATAGTACTCAAAAAGCAATGATGTTTCCCATTGAAACCTTGGATTTGACAAAGAGCAGTATCAGCTTTGCATAAAGTTTTTCTTCTGAACCACTCTTGATGAAAATTGGATATATAATTCTAAAGAGCCAGTCTCAGAGATTATGGTCTACCACTCTTCATATCATTTCTAGTTAGGAATTTGATAAGATTGTTTTACTGGAAGCCCAGTTTTTCCCTTCCTCCTAATATTTTTTGCTAAACAGGACTTAAGGGTCAATTTAGGATAACAGACTCTTTTCTTTAATTTTTTCCTTTCATACTACTTTAAGGGAGTCTGTCATTCAGTATTAAAAGGAAAATATTCCAGAAAAACTTTTGATTGCAATTTCTTGATAATTTTATTCAATCTGCAGAAATGTTGAGGCCTTTCATGGGATGTTCCCCATCAATTTGTCCTTTTTAATACAGCATCCCATGCGTCAGGGCTTTACATAATCCTATTTACCAATGGCTGCAAAATCATTTATACAATGAGGAATGTAGTAAGTGCTCTCATTTGAAATCAAAATATTGAATTCCACATGTGGCTAGTGTAGCAGACTACATGGCTGAACTAAAGATACCCTTTGCACTTCCGTCATCACATGCTAATTATTTCTTTTCCTACTTCTACATAGAAGACTGGAAGAAACAATTTTTGTTGTGTTGCAATTCAAGGCCGATGATTATGAATTAAACAGAAAGGCTGATTTTTCACTGAAGGAAACAAGTATTGTTTGCCTCATCAGCTCATTTTCTTTGAAACAGTAATTATTAGCTTTGTCAGTCATATTCATAAGGGGACATCTGATACAGTTGCAGTCTCATACAGTTGCAAATGATGAGTTAGAAGCACCAGCTTTCCCCTAGATAGTCATATCTGAATGAGCATTGGTAAGTGTGCTGGCTAATTAGATGGCAAGCAACTGAAGTTACAGCAAAACTGGGAATTTTATCAAGATGAATCCTGAGCAGCCTTGTTTCCTGTTGCTTCACACATCAAGCAAAAGCACTTGTCCCTGCCGTGGTGTGTAAGACTCTGCACAGGTGAAATGTGTATGAAAGTGGTGAATCTGTGGAAGAGGGCCTATGCCTCACCTGCAGGAACGCTGTAACCTGTGCTTCACCTGTGGTGATTCTGTGTCCCGTGGTGGAGCTACACTGCAGTCATGGACGAGGAATGTCAATCTGGCCTCTGAAAAACATATGAATTCATAACAAACCCACCTCCACCTGCGTGTTGTTACTTTTATTGTGACGTGCCTTTCTACATCCGTACCTCAAAAGTAATCCCCCAAGCTTTGCACCTGCAGCTTCCCAGTTACACAGTCACTAAAGCAAGATAGCTGACGTTCAGCAGGTATGAGGCCATCAAACCTTCAGAGCCCATCAGAAAACCTCTCCCATGTCAGTCTGGAGTGGCACTGCATCACAGCAAAGTGTGTGCCTGCATTGCAATCGATAAAACGCCAGCCACAGGCTCTGCCTTTCCTCTCTCCAGGCAGCTGCCATGGGAATTGGTCTCTCTTTTCTCTAATGCTGTTCAGTGGCCATCTCCTCTTGCCTCTAACAGGGAAAGATGCTGGGAAACAAACCTCAGGGACTTACATGATGCTGAGGCATCACTCACAGGCCTACATATAAAAAGTTTCATGCAGAGCAACCTACATATGCAAAAGATGGCTTATTTAAATAAAACAGAAAATGAAACAAACTATTGTCTAAATGAATCCTGAACAGATTTATTTTGAGGTCTAATGTTGCTTCCCAGCACCAAGGTAGTGGCAAAGAAACTATTAATACTTTCAAAGACAAGATATGATGCAAAGTCTACATGGGAAGAAGGAGCTAAAGCCAGCAAAAATGGATGGTCTGCAAGGAGCACACAGAATCTGATCTCTGTGCACATTCACTGAATCAAAGAAGAACTGATCAGTGGGACATTTCCACAGCAATAGAAAGGAATTTAACCTATCACCTACATCCTGGGCGAATGCTCCATTCCCTGTATTTCTGGCTATAATGAGAGCTGCCTCCTCTTTGAAAAGAAAAAAGCATATGTAACAATCTTCTTTTTGCAGTGCTTAGTCCTCACTTTTTCCTGGAGGGGACTTAGGACTAGAAGGCACAATAATCTGAGGAAAAAATTCAGATTACACCTTTATCTCACCTTAGTGTTTGTACCTCCTATTCTAGGTACCCAGGAGTTACCCAGCTCCCACCTGTGGGTAGGAAACATCTTCAGTCTGCTCATTGTCTAAAGCCAGGCACCACCACACTCAGCGTGTTCATACCTCTTCTTTCAGCTATAGACCCCAGGTGGCAGTGAACATAGTGGGAAGACTAATGAGGAAATTTGCTATCTAATAATCTTTTTTTCTTAGAGCAGAGTATGAACAGTTTTCAGTGCACAATGCATGTGACCATTCTTGCAATAGAGATAATGAATCATAAAATACCTGCCCACCATGTGAGCACACCCCTCAAGAAGACACCAGGGCAAATCTATCAGCTGCTTAAAGTGATAGGAATATATAATATGTCATATATCATATATCTATATATATAATATATCATTTCTGATATCTGACAGGGCCTTGAAGAAAGGATGTGGAAGTCCTACATCAGGTCTCTGCACACAAAGCCATTGCCACATGGGTCACAGGTGCAGCTCTGCTCTCCCCTGAAGGGAATAAGCTCTTTAATGGACTTTGCAACATTCATGACAAGCAATTATGTCCAGGTCCATGACATTAAATGCACAGACATGGCAGCACAGATCTTGGGGCCTGTCACAAATTGACACTAAATAAATTTTCCAAGACCCTGGCTTGGTACAGCAGTTGCTTTCTTTGAAAACAACACAGTGGTTTTTTCTCTGCAGCCTCGATTGCAACAGCAATGCAATTGTGTTCTGTTACGAGGATTAATTGACCCACTCAATTACTTCGAGCCAGTGAAAGTTAAATGGGGACATAAAATCTGAGCATTAGTCAGTTATTTAGAGCCTAACCGAGGACTCTCTCTTTTGTCTCACCTCATTCACTGTACCACCCTGCTGTCAAAATGTAACTCTACTTAAAATGATGACATGCCAATATGTGTTTGTATGCAAACTATTAAAACAAAGTTGTTCAAGTTGCTCATGAAAAAGAGAGGCAGTGTCAGAGTTATGAGTTTAAAGGCAATAAGGCTGGTCTACTTTCCAACTTAATTCCTAGAACAAATTTATTTAACATCCATCACTAATAAATCTGAATAGGAGATACGTGCTGGTACAACATGTGACTCTCATGGCTAGCAAAATACGCCTTGGAAAGAGGTACCATCTTTTTAATGACTGAACTGTCCTACAATCCTTTAAAGATGTTCTAGTTTAGATTTTGTTTCGTGGCCTTAAAACTATAATGAGAAGCTCAGAACTACAAGCCGTATTTCTCTTGCAAATTACTTGAGGTCATAAACTAAGACTGATATTAAAAGAGGACATGGGACTGATACAGCTGGAATGAACATATATATGTAAAAATATATCTATATCTATAAATACACATATATGGAAGATGGAAACATATGTCAATATAAGATATTGGAAGAGTAATTTCTATAGAAAAATCTACTTTAAACCAAGGACGGAGCAACATTTGCAGAAATGGTAAGAAACACTTCACTGGGAATTAGTGTTTCCTGCAGTACATGGATTACTTTGATCTTCCATAGAAATATGAGACTGCAAGTTAGCCGTAATTGCTTTGCCCCCTGTTTTTAACCTCATAGTCATTCTCAGCTTCCTCAGACTTCGAGAAAGTCTTAAGAAAATATTATGTCCTCTCTTCAAATTACAGTCAAGAAGCATGTATTGTGTTCTGCATGACACCCTGAAGGGTTAAATCTGTCCTGTAGCTGATGTGAAGGACAAAGTGGCCCAACAACCTACAACATTCCCTCTTTCCTTATGTGTGCACTGGCAAGATTGTACCTTGGCACTGAGCTCCTTGCTTGTGTTTCCACATGCCTCCAGTCAGTCTCAAAAAGAATCAGGTGTAGACGTGACTTTCTGGAAGTCTCGAGATAATCAGGAATGCGTAAAACTGAAATTAGAGCTAGATCTGCCACCTAATAGCATGGCTGAGAGGTTATACTCTTTTATTCATTGAATGGACAGGGAAGTACACCCATAACATAAGGAACTTTATTTATACGAATAAATGCTCATGTTTGTGAGTAAGGCTCTCAAAATCCTGTCTGACATTTTAATGTAAAATGAATTAGTGATTTAGCAGTGAAACAACGGTAAGAATGGAGCTGCCTGCATCTCACTGAAGCGGATGTATGATGGCACACCCAGCAATTGGTCCCACAAGCCAGTCCTAAATATAGACTGCAAGGTGGGGACAATATAGAATAGTAAGCATGCCTGGGGTAAACTGCAGTGAGAAACAGACCTTGTAAGCTGTGGTGAGAAAAAACCCCTCTGGTGGCATGTGCCTGGGAGGTTGCAGGGAGCAGGCGGGATGTTGCACTTTCTTCAAAGCAGCTGGGATCTGATGAGGTTGGGTCTAATTTGGATAACACGGAAATGTCACCACATCCGGCCTTACGGCAGGCCCAGGAGATAGGCAAAGTGATCAAGTTGTGTTTCATTTGCTATTCCCCACACACAAACCACCCTGCCATGGAGATCATGCAAATAAAAACTGCGGGTTGAGCAAAAATGGCCAGAAGAAGATATTTCCGAGACTTAGGGTATCCTCTCCAACCTCAAGCCTCCAACATAGACACTGCACTGTAAGCCACAAGATGACTTAGCCCAGGGTTGGATTCAGCCTGTGGGTGAGGGCAGAGGTGCCCCTGGGTTGGTACTGGAGATGAAACATCACCAGCCTCCTGGGTGAGCATGAGTGCAGGTGGTGGGGTTCCAGGCTGGTACTGAGCTGATGCCCTGCTGCAGTCAGTGTGGGACACAGTTGTGAAATTGAAAATGCCTCTCTGGGCTCAGTGTTGGGCAGGAATTATTTTGTCTGTGTCACAGGTTGCACTACATCCTTGAAGGGACTGTAGCCCAGCTCAGACATCCCAGTCATGGAGCGAGACAGTTGGTGAAGAAGCAGTTCAGAAAGATGTGTCAAAGCCTGTTTTTAACACACAGGATTCCTTTTCAGCTTGTAGCTTTGCTTAGTCTGTCAGGGTATTTGTAATATTTTAGCATCTGTTTTACTGAAAACAAGCTCTTTTCTAATATCACAGTTTTATCTTTTTTTTCCTGTTTTTACAGAGCACAGTGTCTCTACATACTGCAATCCTGTAGGGATGCTCTTCCATTCCAAGATAATTAACTGCTCATTAATGATATTACAAACTGTCTGGAATTTGTCATTGACCTCCACAGATTCCCATGAGTTTATGACCAAACTGGCCAACTTTCATTTGGTCATGGAAAGGGAGCAACATAAGAGACACCAGGAAGTTCAGCAGTGCCTTTGGTATTGCTTTAACAGGGAGACATTCAGACCTACAGCCACAGTGTGAATCGGAGCTAATTGGAACCTCCATCTTCCCCATGTTCCTGTTGTCTGATGAATTGCTGGGATCCATCCATCAATCCATGTCAATGGGATGATAAGTGGTGGGGTGAGTGAGTCCAGCTTCTTGTTCTGGATATGAGCCCATGGCTGATCCTCACCTTACAAATAAGCCCTTGACTCCATTTGGGATGAGTTGCAAAATAAAAGCCTGAATCCAGTTGTTATGGGTATTGGTCACTTCAGAAGTCTCTGTCTGTTCCCACTGAGGGTAGCATCACTCCTCTCACCCATTGTCTGCCATGAAGAAAAAGCCATGGTCAGCACTTCTCCAAGAGTGAGACACAACTCTAGGAGGAAATAAAAGGATTAATCCTCTTCCTCTTCTGAACATCCCAGTCACTTCAGTGAACTTGTCCTGAACTTCAGGAAAACATCTGAGCCACTGCAGAGACCTCCACAGAACTCTCTCTCAGCTTTCCTCATTTCCTCACCTCTCCTTCACCCAACAATGCTGACCAGGGTCTCCAGCTTTCTGCAGTTACTCATCCGTGCCTATGAGGGGAATAGAGCTGCATCCTTGAGAAGGCTGAAAAAGAGAGTGTGACCTGGAAAGTCTGGGAAAGATGGATTTTTTTTCTGCAAGAGGGGCCACAAAGTAGTTCACAGTTTCCAAGGTGGTTGCGTGGGATGGGAGCTGCAAAGTGATCTCAAGGCATGAAGTAGCATTCCCTTCCATTTCTGGCTGTGCCATAAATCCCTCATAGTAAACAAAGGCTTCTGTGTGTACCAGGTGTCTTGATGGCAGAACTGAGGGATGTAGAAAAAAAAGAAGCACTGATTAAGTGATGCTTTCTGGGCAACAGGATGGTTTTATTCAGAGTTCCATCTAAGGGGAGGATGATCTTGTACCTAAAGTATTCTGAGAGATTCAATAAAGCCCTGGCTCTTTCACAGGGAGCTGTGGGGATGCGTTTGTAATCTGGTGGGAGTCTGAGCTGAAGGCCATATATGTAGATGAAGAGAAGCTGAAGAGAGAAAATTTTTTTGATTTATCCCTGCTGGCTCAGACACACATCTTAACCCTTCCAGCATTAGCCCTCATAAACACAGAGCAGTACCTCTGGGGAAGCCCAGGAACCTTGGTGCCTGCCATCAGCTGTGCTTCCTGGCTGTTTGCACAAAGCACAAAGCTGATGGCAGAAAAATCTGTGCAAACAAACAGAGGCTGCATAACTGTATCCCGGGATGGAACAAAATCCCCAAAATGGAAGTCATTTCCTAGGGAAAGCTGGATGCAGTTACAGGGCTGCAGTCCTGGAGGAGGTTGGTTTAATGGCAGGGAGGTCCCCTCAGCAGCCCTGCCCTGGCTCCCAGCTCTGTCTCATCACCAGAGAGTGCACAGGTATGTGGGGCCTGGGCAGGGTTACCTGGGTGCTGCTGTACACAAAGAGTCAGGACTGGGCACTTGGCAGAGCGGGAGAAGGAGAGGAGGCTCCTGAACTCAGAGGGCTGCAGGGAAAAGCAGCTGTGCTCTCCCTGTGAGCTGGAAACAGGCTGGGGCAAAAGTGATGGGGGCAATGTTCCTCCTAGGATCCTTTCCATACTGGCAGAAGGAAAATGCACATTTCGTTTGCCCTCCTATGCTGTCCTTCCCTGGAGAGTGCGGGTGCTGTGGTGGCCACGGGGCACCTGGATGGGGCATTTTGGAAATTAGCAGAGGAAGGACCAAAGAGGGTTGTAGTCACAAGAACACTTCTGTTGAAGCAGCTGAGAGCCCACCACAAAGCTTCCTCATGAGTGAGACCAAGGCTTCATGCTCAGCTGTCAGAGCAGCTTCACAGCAGCCCCTTAGCCACAGAAAGGTCTCAGAGGGGACACCCAGCCCACCACAAAAGCCTTTCTCTACTGAGAAGGATTTTTGAGACAAGCAGACCTCACAACTGCTTTCCAGATGCTGTTGTTTCCTTGATCATGTCCCTCCAGGTCAGCCAGGGGGACCGGTGGGGTCCTGGTGTGGGCTGCATTGCAGCACCTTGTTCCTTCCTCACCAGGGTCAGCTGATGCCTGCCAGGCTCTCCTTTGCTGCGCGCACACAGGCAGAGATGGAAAACTAGTGGACAATTACTTTTCCTGGAAAGCGGTGCTGAGCATCTCTTACCAGAAGCACAGA
Source organism: Dryoscopus gambensis (assembly GCA_013389985.1). Lineage (NCBI taxonomy): Eukaryota > Metazoa > Chordata > Aves > Passeriformes > Malaconotidae > Dryoscopus > Dryoscopus gambensis. Next base: position 224,439 of record WEIT01040870.1, read on the forward strand.
AATCCTTCCATGTTCCACAGGGCCCCCACGACCAGGAGGGAGGTGTGGAGGGAAGGGTGGCCTGTGGGAAAGGCTTGTCCCAGTGCCATCATTTTCTCAACTCACCTTGCAGTAAAGAAAATGAATGCAGTAAGTTGGATAATAGAAAATACAGAAAGGACATTCCTGTATTATTCAAGTAATTGTTACACATGCTTTAGGACATGGACATTTTTTCTTTTAAAGTACAGGAGACAGTCCAACACTTAAAAACACAGGTATTATAGATAAAAGTTGGTTATAAAAATCATCTTATTTTAAACAACAGTTGCACAGAAGTATTTTACCATGGGTCAGCTTCCTGCAATCAAAACTCTACTGGGAAACTAGGTTTAATTTCCTCTCCACTGCCATTTTTTTATGTGACTCTGAACAGCTTTCTTAATTGCTCCACATCTCAGTTTCCCATTCATAAATAATTGTACTTCCTTTCCTGCAGACTTTTTTTCTTAATTTTAAAATTACATTCCAAAAAGCTACTCAGGATGCAAAACTTGTGTACTGCAGTGTTGAGAAATTAGTGCTGCATTAAAATTGTCTTGATTCTGCCTCTTGAACTCCCATTTTGGACTGTCCCCGAGGCAAAAATGATTCGACAATTAAATTCTGTAGCATAATGCAGATAGGGGACAGAATTAAGGTTGCACACTAATAACCCCTTTCTTTCATCTCCAGTGCATGACTTTGGAGCTTAAATAGAATTCTTTTAATGTATTGCTAAGTGTCACTTTCTGTGTAATTAAAAAAAAAAAAAAAGAGGTAAAACCAGAATTGTTTTATGTCTGCTCTTGTCTTTTTGCGTGTGCATTCAATATACAGTGTCACTGCTGAGGGCACGCTGACTCCTGGGCATTGCCACCGCCTCGGCCGCCTCTGCCCAGGTCTGGTCACACCAGATGGTGGTGCTTGTGCAAAGCTGCTGACAGGGCGAGAGGTCACACATCCAGAGACAGGAGGAGAGGGGAGGATTGAAGAACCTAAGTGTCTCTTTCCATGTTTCCACAACATCCCGTCCAGCCAGAGCTGGTTATCAGACCTGGAAGGGGCTCACAAGGCAGCTGAGGCCACCCCAGCTCACCCTCGCTCTCCTAACTTGGAGGCTCTGTCCGTGCTCTTGCTGGACCAGCTTGTCCAGTCCGTGGGTGTGCAGCTGCCCCTCCCAGCACTCCCAGCCCTCCCAGCCCTGCTCTGTGCCTTGGGGCACAAGAACAGTCAGGATCAATTAGTCTGAAAATCCACTACTAACTTTTTCTGGGAGAAACATGAAAGCACAGAAGAGAAATTGCTGTTTTCAAAATTCATAACTCAGCAAAATCTAGGTGAATTCTTATGGAAAAAGAAAATGCATTTCCATAGCTCCAGGGATTCCTTCTGCAACATTTCAAAGGCTGGCTGCAAACACCAGCAGTGCAGAACCTCTCAGTGACAGAAAGTATTAAATGGTCCAAACAGATGGGTTAGTATTGACAGCAGTGGCAATAACATGGTCCTGCATCAGTCTGTTTGGTGATGCTGGGTTCAGTTCCAAGGTCAGCATGGGATTGCTGTGGTTCCTTGGGCTGTGTGTGTGGGTGTCAGTGGGTGTCTGTGAGCTGGTGGGTGTCCCCTCTGCATCAGCCTGGTCTGTTGTGGAAAGCAGAGTGCCGTGAGGTATGTTGGCCCGATGTGCTTCCCAAGGGAGGGCTGGCGGTCCTTGCTGCAGGGGAAAAAATATTCACTGACCCTGCAAAGTGTGGGTCAGTGTAGTGTTATGGGTGGGTTTTGTGATTTGTTTTGTTTCCATTTAGCATAGGAAGGCCATTGTACAGCAAATACTTACCCTGCCTGTGTTGTTTGGATTGCTTGGCTGAGATGCCATGTCGGTATCAGAAAGTGAGATGACCAGGAGGATTGAAAGCCTGCTGGTAACATCATCCAGTGGCAAGAGCACCACAGCCTGCCCAGGAGATTGTAGGAGTCATATGGTGACCAAAGTCCTGTCAAATGGGCCAAACCTGCTCCTCTCACCAAGAAAAATCAATAGTCTGAGCAGGAGCTGGTAAGGAGGGTGCAGCTGGGATGCCTCCTGTTTACTCACAATTAAAATGTAATAAATAACAATTTCTAAAGAGCTGATTAGAGAGAGGAAAACAAGTAAAGAAATTAACAGAATGAGCAGGTTGGGCCATTTAGACTCCTGGAGATGTCAGGCTCAGGAAACATAGAAGAAGTGTTTTCCATGCCACACTGGTCAATTTGAACAGATCCAAGGGCCGTGGTCACTTTTCTAGGTGCCAAGCCTCTTTTTTCTTATCTTCAGATGTTTTCTGAGTCTATTTGGAATTAAAATGGGCTGGGTTTGGTTGGGATAGGGCAAGTTTTATTCAAAGTAGCAAGGTGGGGCTATGTTTTGGATTTGTGCTGGAAACAGTGCTGACAACACAGGGATGTTTTGGTTACTGCTGAGCAGGCCTTACACAGAGCCAAGGCCTTTTCTGCTTCTTGCGCTGGCCCAGCAGTGAGGAGTCGGGGGGGCAGAAGGAGTTGGGAGGGGACACAGCCAGGACAGCTGGCCCAAGGGTGTCCCACACCGTAGGACACCATGCTCAGCAGTAGCAGCTGAGGGAAGGTGGAGGAAAGGGGGATGCTTGGAGTGACTGTGTTGGCCTTCCCAAGTCACCAGTACAGATGATGGAGCCCTGCTGTCCTGGAGATGGCTGAACAACTGCCTGGCAAGGGGAAGTGATGAGTGAATTCCTAGGTTTGTTTTGCTTGTGTGTGTAACTTTTGCTTTACCTGCTAAACTGTCTTTATCTCAGCCCATGAGCTTTCTCACTTTCACACTTCTGATTCTCTCCCTCATCCCACCGGGGCCAGTGAATGAGATGTGTGGGACGTAGCTGCTAGCTGAGGTTATCCACAATATTATGTCATTCCAAGATCATTTTGTTTCCTGATGTATCCTCTGGGGTGATGGTTTCATGTAAAAACATGGCTTTCCCTGTGTGCTAGCAAAATCCAAATCTGAGGTTATTAACCATCAGAGAGAGGGCGGGCAATGGTAGTTCACAGCTCTGGACATATAGGTTCACAGACTTCATCATGTAAGAAATGAAGGAGAACAGAAAAGAGAGAAATCGAGCTTCCTCGTTTTGGAGCCCATAAATCCAGAGTTACTTGCCAGCTATTCAATTTCTGTAGCCCTGTTTCTGGTGTCTGACGAGAGAGAGTTCATTTCATTTACTGCTGACCCAATGCTTGCCTCCTTCAGAGCAGGACTTTTTGTTGGGGATGAGAATGGCTGTGATATTTTGGCCAGGCCCGTGGCAGCATGAAACCCCAAGCCCCATGGGTAGAGTATGGTTGCAGGGAAGGTCCCCATAGTCCCTGGCCTTGGCAGGACACAGCTGTGCATTGTGGCAGAGCTGTGCAAACCACTCCAGGATTGACCACATGCCTGCCCAGGAATTCAAGGTGAGACAATGCTTTCCTCAATTCACATGCAACGTTTAAGGCTCCAAACTCCTGTCAAGAAAGGCTTAAAAAGCTGCAGAAAAAGCCAGAAGGTGAGTGGGAGCAGGCTTTCCTCCCCGCTCCCTGACTGAATAAACTGGGAGTTGTAAAAAGAAATGGTTGTTGAAACTTCCTTTGTGTTTTGCCAGTGAGTTCACAAGGACCCAGATCCAATCTATTGATTTCTTTTTGCTGAAAGGTAAGCACAAGCCCTTATCAGTGGGTAAACACACTGCACCCAGGAATTTGTTGACCATGGCCGTAGCAAAGGATGTAGTAAACTCACATATTGGATTATTTGCAAATTGCAGCAGTGAAACTAATCTAACCTTTCAGCAGCTCTTTTAAGTGGTATTATTATTAGCCCTTGTTCAGAGGATGGCAGGCAGGCAGCCAGTAAAGCACTTAGAGTTTGCCATCATCCATCTGCTCTTCTATAGGTTTGAAGATTGTAGGAATTTTCCTTTTTAGGACTTACTTGGAATATGATTAGTGGACCACTTGCCACATTGCTATACAAGTGTGTCTGTGTGCTTCAGGCAGAAGTACGTGTCAGGTATTTTATCAATGAGAGACTCTCAGTTGAACAGTATTTCCATTCATCCCTCTGGTTTTTTATTTGTGTAGTAAAACTACCCCTGGTGTTCTCAAAACACAGATCAGGATAAAAAACATTTGATGTTGCACTAAGAGGGTTATACAAGCAGATGCCCATAACCTTCCAGCTCTCCAGGAAATTAGGGATAAAATTAAAAGGCCTTATTTTTAAATGCTTGAATGATATGATTTTTTTCTTAATTTTCATTACTTTATAATTGTAAGAACAGCTAGCAGAGCAGTGTCTGTTATCCTAGGTAAATCACAGTCAGGGATTAGTATTATGGGATGCAGAGATACAAGAAAATTTTAGCCCCTGTCACTAGACATGTGCAGTCCCAGTAGTCAGATTATGCTGCTTTTCCTGTGATTTTAAAATGTAGCCTGGTCAGCACTGGCCTGGCAGAGCTCATTGCAGAGCTGACATTAATGGGGCTGGGAGCACTGAGGGCAGTTCAGCCCTTCTGGTGAGGTACAGGAAGCAGAGGAACGTGATTTACAGCGGACCTCAGTTCATAGGGAGGGTTCAATAAGGTAATTTCTTCCTTGAATTCCTTCAGGGTTCCCCATGCACTATTTCATAAATATGGACAAGATCAAAGGTATAATTATGTCCAGTTATGTTACTATACAAGAATTTTCTCTTTCCAGCAATCTTTCGATACCATAGCTTTTACCTGGGCTCCCAAAAGGCCCTGCCCTGCTTTGCTGCTCCTAGCTCCCAAAAGGTGCATTTCCAGAAGCTATTGTTTTCCATTTGCTCTCTGATGAGCTTGGGAAGGGCTGGCAGCATCGTGTCTCCCAGTAAGCCTACAATATTCCTAGCAGTGTCTCTGAAATGGTCTGTGTGCCAGAAAACTGGAGCTTCTCCTTCCGAGAGCGAGTTTGACCTGTGGGGAGGTGAGCTGTACAAATATATCTCTAATTCCCTGTGCAGCCTGACTCACCCACATTATGTTCTGACAGCCACAGCACCAAATGTGGTTGGTTTCTAAATACAACTGCTCCTGGTGGGGCAGTGAGCTCCATCAAGAGGCAGTTCCTGCTCCAAGGATACACTACAATTTTCCAACCCACCAGGACATGGCAGGATTTATCCAGCACATCCCTACCAAAGGGTCTGGACAAATGGTTTCTTAGAGACTCAGATCTTTAGGCTGTAGGTAAGCCAGGTCTACCATGAAATACACACATGGCCAGAGGGACACCATGACGGCTCCTTAAAATTTCTGCCATGCAGGTGAGGATAATTCCTGCAGTAGTAGTAGATAGTACTTGTCAGAAGGGCAGCTGACAGGGTCAGAATTCAGACGTGGGGCCAGGTGACATGCCAGCTGACTGCTCCCACCAGCCCTGGGTCGGTCACCCTGGCGGGATGTGTGTCCCCCCATGGAGCCTTTCCCTTGCAGCTCAGCTGGCGCCACTGGTCCCGCCACGCTCCGTCTGCCAGGCTCTCCCAGCCCAGGACCCTCCCCAGACACATTGCCAGTGAGTGCCTGCTGACTGAATGCACCACCGAGCCTTTGAAGACCCGTTTTGTGTGTCTTTCACAGGCAAAGTCCGTCGCATAATATTTCCTTGCGGCTTTTGGTGAGATTTGAGTTGGCAGAGGCTGCAGGTTTCAAACAGGGGATGGAGTGCTGTGATCTGAGAGCAGCTCTACTGACTGGTTGGTGTTGCTTTGGTACACGTGCAAAACAGTGTTTGAGGAACACAGAAACTGGGGGAAAAAATATTAAAATCCATGGCTTTGAAAGCACTGAAGCATGTGTTCAACTTATATGGATTCCAACAGGCTGTACGGACCTGCTGAATAGGGCTTCTGACTGGAGTAAATATGTTCAGATCAAACTTGGACAGAGGAATAACAAACTTTTCCACGTTCAAAAAGTGCATCTTGTGGCTCATTAAAAATGGCTTTCCCCAAGGCTCATCTGAACATCTGCAGTCGATGCTGTCCCTTTCTCCCACACAGTACAATCTGTCCAACTCCTTTCCTTGAATATAAATGTATTTTTATCTGGGAAAAGGTCTCCTTCACCAGGGAGGGCCCCTCGCAGAAGGGCTTCACATCCCTCCATTTCAGAAACCTTCCTTCCCACAGCATGGACCCTCCTCTGGCTTCCAGGAAGAACAACCTCACACCACTTGGCAGGCCCTAAAAAACAGGCATCCCATCACTGGTTCCCAGACACCACTGTTGCAGGTACACTGGAAAATCTATGAGTATTTAGAAGTAGTAGTCATATCATTTTTCCTTTGTATTCTTTGTGCCTAGAGAAGACAAAAGGAAAGGAGAATAAAAGCTTTCAGAAACATTGGTGGCAATAGATCCCCTGCTTGAAATACCTGGGCAGTGGAATGTGTTTTGTTCTCTGGTTTTCAGGGTTCTTTTCAGCAAGTATTGAGCACCCCTAGCTTTCAAATCAATTTTCTCTGAAGACTTCCCAAATTATGGTTGTCCAAACACACCGATCATTTTTTTGAGCATTTAGGATGTGGAACTCAGGCAGGCTGTTCTTTTTCTATATAAAACTGAAAAAACACAAGGAATGGGGGGGAAAAAAAGGAACTATTTTGCATAGGAAAGGAAACGACAGTTAGCAACCAGTCTTGAGAAAATTGCAGAATCTAAAAAGAAGTGAAGAGCTTGTTGACAAAGAAAGGCATCATTGCAGTACCTGCTAAGATAGCCAAACTGCAGCATAGGCAATTAACAGAGACAAAGCTATTACAACAGGTGTAAGTCTGGTTTTAAGACTATGTAGATTTGGCACTAACAAAGAGCAGTGAACAAAGGTCAGATGAAGTTAATTCTAACAATATTTGGTGTTCAGACTGCATTCAGAAAGCATTATTTTCCTGCTTTCAAGAGGGCTTTGACTGAGCTGTGTCAAATATAGGACGGGAGCACTAAATGTGTAAAGACTTTATTTACTAAATTATTTAGTGCTCATGAAAGGTGCCAGATGGAGAGCCTTGGGGACTCAAGCCTTCTTTTCATCTGCAAAACTGCCTTAGAGTAAGAAGTGACAAATTCACTAAGCTCCTGTTACGGGCGGCTCCTGCGACTGCCTGAGCCCTCGTCTGGAGCTCCTGACCCCGAGGGAGACTGGTTTGCTTTGCTACCCTTCCCTGCAGCCCTGGGTGCTCCTGCTGGGATGTGCCATGAAGGTGACACCGTGTGTGGGACAAGGCAGAGACCCAGCCCTCCCCCAGGTGGCAGGGCTGCTGCTTGCTCGTCTTCACAAGTTCTGCTGGCAGGTGGGTTTGAACTGGTTCAGCAGTCCACTGATAAGTAAAGTAGAAAATCGCTTATTGACTGAGGTGGGGCTGGATGATTTAACAGACCATTTGTTGTTATCTGCCTCCCACTTTGATGATTCTGTAAGTAACAAGCCATTCAATCATCTGAAACACTCCAGAGTTGCCGAGCCCAGTCAGTGTGAACGGAAAGTGCTTTGCAGATAAATAAGCTGATGGACGTCTGTCCATATTGCCAAAGTTAAACATATAATAAAAAATTATACAATAAACAAAAGAAGGGCTAAGGAAACCCATAGCTGCCGCATGCCAAGGCACAAACAGGTAAAAACTCTCTTTACACATTTTTGTTCCAAGACAGAAGGCAAACCTGTTCAGTTTGAGGTGAGTTCATTACCATGAGTGCAGCAAAATCTGAACTGCAGCCGTTCACCATGACTTAATTCATTGCTGCGAATGGCAATCAGGCATCTCAAGAGGGATCTGAGTCCACCTAAAACAAAGATTGCTCTCTTCAAGCCAAAGTGGGATCACACCAGGTGGTAAACAATGGACTGTACAAGGAGGGCAACACTTAGAAGTGCCGACACAGCTCTCATCATAACTTAGGGGTGTAAAAAAAGGAAACAGAGATAAGGAGCCTGCAGCCCACAAACAGTGTGTCCATGACTGATATGTGGCATTATGCCCAGGGGTGCAAGAAGAATGTTTCCTTCTCCATTAGAAGAAACCTGATTGCAGAAACAAACATCAGCTCCTGAGAAGGTCCTCGTAGGAAACCACATCAGCTGCCCAGTGCTGTCTGATCATAGACGTGTCAGGTGTAGGTAAAAGCTTTGTCAAGTTGCCTCTGTCAGAGGCCACAAAAAGGGGGGAGGGCTGTGTGTGCCAGCAGGCTCCACGCCAGACTACAAGTAATAAAAGAAGTTCCTGCAGCCCCTGGAGAGGGAACGAATAGAGGGTCTGGCTCTGATGCAATCCAGACCTCGCCTGTGCTCTTCCAGGAGAAGTTTCGGGACACGAGCAAGACAAACCTTCTTACTGGACTGGAACTCCAGACCATTCCTGTGGAGACTGGCTGGTGCACCTCAGGCTGGCTTTTAGCACTGAACCAGTGCCACAGTGTGGATGGATGGGACCAGCTCTGCTCTCAAGGACAAGGGGAGGAAGAGGCAAGAGGTTGGCTGTCCTGCCTCTGAGCACAGGAGGAGCCAGCTGTGGAGAAGGAAGCACTGGGAGAGGACGGTATGAGGGACCAGGGAGCCATCTTCCAGATGTACACATACTTGATCTTGTGGAAACACCAGCCAGCTCCAAGGAAGCAAGCCCCAGAGGGGTCTTTTTTCACAGCAGCTCTGAGTGAATGATCCCAAAGAGACCCAGGCAGCTGGATATGTCATTTTGTGGATCTGAGTTGTGATATCTTTAACTGAATGAAATTACGCACTGAGGCCTGAGAATTTAAAAAAAAGAAAGGTCTCCCTGACTGTTTTGGTAGCTTTCCACTCCAGTCTGCCCCTGTCTTGTCCTGGGGAGCCCCAGATTGGACACTGGTGCAGTTTCACAAGTCCCACATGGAGAAGAAGGATTATATTCACAGCTACAGCTAATACAGAGTTTTCTGAGGAGTGGCTGGAGTCAGAAAACCCCAGCACTCACTGGAGACAAAACTGTGGGTCTTCAAGATTCCTGTCTCTGCAGTGTGACATCTCGTCTTGACCCAAATTTGGTCATCAGAAACTGTGTACAAAGAGGAAAAAGCAAAAAACTCCAAACAATATAACTGGGAGGCTGTGAAGGTTAGGTGGTGTTTCAGTGCTGTGAAGGGTGCTGCAGAAGCTAAGGTGCCAGTGAAGCGTTTCCCATGGGAAGCTGCAAGGTGTGAGAGCCAAAGCACCTCTAATGCTCAGAGTCCAGTGGAGCAGGCAGGCAGTCAGGGATATCAGCACGAGCCAGGCTCCAAGCACAGCTTCAGTGCAATATCAAAACCTTCAGCGCAAGATTCCCAGCAAATACAAAGGAACAGGGTAAGTAATCTCCTATCACAGAAACATCTAAGATTTGAATTAACCTCCCTAGTCCTTAAATTTTATTGCTTTACATGGGGCTAGTGTGTCTCAGGTTAATTATGTGGACCTCTGATAATTGCCCCAAATATAGCACAAGGAGATTTTCATGCTAAGCCAACATCAATAATGTGCATCAAAGGCTGCCCTGAATTCTCCTCCTTGGTTGCTCAGTCATCTTTGATCTAAAAAATGAAAATACTAAGGGATTTTGTGTTATTTTTATTCCTTCTCCCCCATCACAGGACTGAGGGTACTGAAAATATAAACAGAGAAAAGGTGGCAAAACATTAAAAAAAAGTTAAGCAGGAATGATGAAGTAAACAGAAAGAAACAGGCTTAGGGGAAAAAAAAAGAGCTGCTGATAGAAGAAAGAGAAATGCTGTAGATGTGGGATATGACAGTGAATGCGGTGGTGAAGAAAAGCCTGGGCAAGGTATTATGGATGAGAAAAAGGGATCAGCCCATGACTTCAGTAGGATATGAGAATCCGATCCTGTCTTCTTAAGCCACCCATGTGCTGGCTGTCTGACCTTGCTGTGATCTGCTTCAGAAGACACTGGGAGGCCACTAAGACCTGCAGCACACATGCATTGTGCATTTGAGCCTCACTGGGAATAATAATTATTTGGGAAGCAGACGTTCCTATGTGACCTTTATACCACTCATATAAAAAGCAAAGGGGACCCACACCAGCCCCTCTGCTGGCTGCACAGGAGGGAAGGAGCTGCTCCGTCCACTGAGCTTGAGGGAGCAAGCCAAGGCTCTCACGGGCAAAAGAAGGAAACCAAAAGAGCCAGAGAGAGGAATATGTAGAGGGAGGTGAGAAACAGAAAAGAGAGGACATGTGGAATTTTGGAGATTTGGGTATTTAAAGTCTCTGTTCTAAGATTGCATTGGGAACTCAATTCTCCCAACAGTCCCAAGCGCTTCCTCTTGGCAGCTCCACAAAAAGAACAACTCCCTTTTAGCAACACTGAGACCGAGTAGAGTTGAGTCCCAAGGCTACAAAACCCTGGCTCCAGGAAGGGTTGTTCACAAGCTTCCTATTCAGACCGGAGCTTAAGGCCCATTAATTACAGAAGGAGATATCCCCAGCGTGGAAATCTGGATAAACTCACAAAATGCACGAGGACACTCAGACCTTAATCCCCCAGCCTGGCTTCACTCCCAATTTACAGCCCCAGGAAATCTGTTTCCAAGAAAGTGTCTCTTCCTTATCCTGTGCTATTATCCTCTCTCCTCCCAGCATTCTTGCATTCACCTCCACAGAATGCAGGTTTGGGGAACAAAGCCCAGCAAAGGGTTTCAGACAACAACAACAACAAAAAAAAGAAATCAGGAGAGATGGATTCATGACCTTGCAAAGAGCAGTGTTTTCTTGTTTGATGCTGAGCTGACTTCTTAAAGGGGGTAAAAACTAGCTCCTGAAGAAATATTGTATTTCAAATCAGCTCCAAATGCACGTAGTTCACCCACCTTTCATTTTCCAGCTTGGCCACTAAACTGGAAAATTTGCCATTTGTACAGCTCTAATGGTGAATCATTTCTGCTCTTGGTTATACACATGATTTCAAAAGTATGCAAACAAAATAAAGGAGAAATAAAAAATCAAGAATATGTAAAAATACAAGAAAAGTGAGAAAGAGGAAATGAATTTCTGAAGATGTTTGAACTAGTTTGATAATAACGTCAACAAAATATTTGCTGTATTCAAACAAAACCTTACCAAATATTTCTTCTGCTCTGCATCTAACTCCAATGCTGATCACAAATACAAAATTTCAAAAAGTTGTCAATGTGAATCATAAGCTAAAGTGATTCCATGCTTTTTATTACAAATTAAAATTAAAAAGCAAAAAGAGAAAATTTTGTTAGGTGTGAAAATGTGTTTGTCTGGGCATCTGATGCGACAGAGCATCAGGCAGCATCACCAAGGTAAACAGATGAAATATGAAGCCCCTCATGTATCCCCGCCAGGAAAACAGCAGGTATGTTTGACATGCTAAAAATGTGCTTATGTTGACTTTTAATTGGAATTGTTAGAACAAATGTCCTTAGCAAACACGGCTTTGCCTCCCCACCTTTTGTTGCTGTGTTTTTCCAGTCTCCCTGGTGGGCTCCCGCATTGCAGGCTGTACCTGAGCCTCGCCTGTGCTGCTGGCAGGGCTCTCACCAGCCGTCTGGAGCATCACACTTACACAGAAACCACTATCAATTCCCCTGCAAAGCCGGTTAATGGGAAGCACTCTCCCTTCTTCCTGTTACAGCCTTCTAAGGGCCAAATCCTACCTCCATTTACACTCCAGAAAATCCCATCCACCCAGAGATGCTGTGCTGCATTTACACTAATGCAACTGAAGGCTAATTTTGGCCCTAAGTTATTTGTACACTCGAATATTAACTTAATGTAGGACATTTTCTTGAGCTCGGTTCCTCTGCAGAGTATATCAACTTACTGAAAGAGAGAGCATCTCTCTTAGCTTCCCGTATCACAGGGAGATGTTCAGGGCATGGGCAGGGAGTTTCCATTTTGCCAATTATGGCTGTGGTGGCATTGGATGAGATTGACTTGCACTTACATCCATTACTGCGCTACAAGTTTTGTTCGGTGCGGAATATTTCATATAATGGGTCCCTTCCGTAGCATTTGGCAATCAATCCTTCATAATTTGAAGTTCCCTTTCCTCATTGAACTGCTCTCCTCCCAGTGGAGCTGGTTTGCATGTTGATTTGGAATAGAATGAAAACTCAGTGAACTACAAAAGCCTGTTGCAGAGATTTTTGGCGGTGTATGGCCAACGTTCTCTTTATTCCCGGCCCATTATTTTCTTCAGCATCTGCTCAGCTGATTAGTTTTAATGAGCAGTAGCTCCACCGGTGCATGAGGGAATTCACAGCTCAGTAGGTAGGGGGAAAGAAAATGAGCAGTGGAAAATGGCTGTGTGCAGGTAGCTGTCCCCAGAACAGGCACCTTTATATGCACATCAAATGTGCAACAGGAGGAAGCATCCTGCTTGTACACTGCAGCCACTGAGCAACTCCTCTTTACTGGGGAGGTGTTCCCACTGGAAGAGGCTCTTTGCGATCCAAACCCACAGGGAGCTCTTACAGACACACAGGGAAAAGCAAAGTTATGTCTTGGAGCTGTTGCTTCTCCAGGTGCATGTAAGCCACGACAGGTTATTTCCCTAAAAAATGCCATACCATGCTATGCATGATCAGAGGAGGAAGCCTCCATGCTTGGATTTCGTGTTTTGCATTTTTCCACTGGTTTACATGTTTGTCCAGGGCTTTTCCATAGGACCAGCTTTCCCCTCCTGCTCTGGTGCCTGCTGAGCAGGGAGGGCAATGAACAGAAGCCAAACCACAGCAGTGGGAGAACCAGCCCTGCAAACACTGCTTGCTAGCTAAGCCTCCTGCTTCAGCCCCAGTGTTTGCTCCAATTTCCATGCCTGGAACCTACAAAATCCTCCAGGGTGTTGGGTTCCCAGTGGAGGCTGGAGAGCACCCTTCCATAGGTCTGCGTGCTGGCCGCACAGCTGAGGTACAGAAACGTCAAGGTATAACAAGTCAAAACAGAAGCAAAGCTTCTGGTCTGGTGTCCATCAGTCCCTGCAACAATTTTCCTCTCTCCATCACTGCAGAAGTCACTTCAGCAGAAGTTTGAAGATGCCAAAGGCTGTTGAAAAAAATTGTTGTGGAAATGGTAATATTCAGGTGGGAATTGTTTATTTTCTGGAACCGGACAGTACCAATGATACAAGCCCTGCTAATAGAACCACATCAGCAAAAACACATGAAAGTTATCTCTTTTTTTCATCTCTTTTGGCTTTTCAGACTCAGATGAGTGTTACTCAGCAATCCCCACTTTCATCTCCCCACAGAGGAAGCCCTGCACTTCTATCACATGGTGACTGTGCGGTTTTGGGTAGGTGACCCCCAAAATGGGTGAGGCAGGGGCTGTGACTGGCAAACACACCAGACACAGGCCAATTCACTGGGTATCACAGCCCTCAGCAGCAGCGTGGTCCCTCTGCCGCGCAGGGATGCTGTGTGCCACAAGTTCCCTCAGGACGGATCTGAGGGATGGGGCTTGCATGTGGGCTGTGGGACTGCAGGACAGGCCCTGCAGGAGGGGCAGGGCAGTGGTGCTGAGCACCAGCATCGCCTGTGCTTATCTCCCCATGTAGGGGACACTGCAGTCAGACCTTAAGGTCTCCTTCCACTCCCGTGAGCTCCAGACCTCCCTCAGCTTTGTCTCTCTCCTTGTGGAGATGAAGAGGAAAGGGGCTGGCCATGCTGATGCATAGTGCAAGAGGCTGGGGCTGTCTCAGTGAGTCTGGACATGTCCTGCTGGGCAGCAGGACCAGCTTTGACATTCTCCTCTGTGTCTACCCCTGTAGGAAGCAAACCCTTCCTTCTTTCCCTTCCTGTGTGCATCTGTCCTCTGTAGGCTGGTGACAGCATTATGCAATATTATGTCATATTTGCCATATTAGCAAGGTATAGCTGACAAAATAAAGGTGTATTTTATTGTCCTGACCTGACAGAAAGGCCATTCTCCAATGCACTCACTGTCAAGGCTGTGGGATGCCTCTCACCATCGGTCTACTGCTGCCTGAAAAAATGCCAAGAGAAAAGATCCACCGTATGTATGGTCAGACTGCGCTGCACGGAGCCCATATGGAGTCTATCTTTAGGCTTTAAAAAGAAGAAACAGTGGTGGCTGCTCAGAGATACAGATTTTCCTCCCCTTCCCATATTGCACAGAAGGAGCTCCCAACATAAGGGTGCTGAAGTACACAGAGTAGAGAAGCCCTTTTGGGCCACCAGCACCCCCTTTCTCTGCCAACAGACCCCTTGATCTCTGAAACCATGAAGGTGATAAGCACATGGAAAGGTTTCTCGGTGTCCCCTCAGGCCTGTGTGACTGAGTTGTCAACTGTAGCGGGGTCAGGCTGGGTTGAGCTGCTGGGAGCTACGTCCCCTCTCCAAGGAATGCCGCCACTGGGACTGCTGGCATGGCATGGATTGCAGCTCTTCCCAAACCCTCATCTATTAATTTAATTTAAACACTTTTTCACCTGAATATTTTCAGAAGAGGCTTTAACAGGCAGGCTTTGAGAACAGAGTGGGCAGGTGGAGCAGTGGCAGGTACCCCTCTGTGGAGGTGGCCATCTGCTGCAATGGTGTGCGAGAGATGGAGGGACAGCCTGGGATCTCCTGTGCCCTGGGCAGCTCCTGCCAAGCCAACAGCCACTCTGTGTCCTGGCTGCCACTGTGAATCGTGCCAGAAGTGCTTCCCTCACTTCCTAGAAACTCAGAGCAACAGAGGTGTGGTATCACACCCTGCAAGAGGGAAGCTCACAGAAGTCCTCTTGGGTTCCTTTTATCCCCTTTCCTCAGCAAACATGCACTAGTTATTCAGATTGCATTTCTCCAGCTGTCTTGAGTGCATTGTTTTACTACAAACCACAATGATGTCTTTTGTGTGCTAGAGATGCCACAGCTGAGTTAGGATGGAGCCCTAGGCTAGCACGCAGGGCTGGAGGAAGCCTTAGCTGTCCAGGACTGTGCTCATCCTCTGGCATGTTGCCTGGGAAGCACTTGCAGAGTATCACAAAACAATTTGGGGAGTTACCAGTTCCACAGGCGGTACAAACCAAAGCAGCCTGTGCTGCCCTCCTTCATGTTTCCACCTTAATTAGGAGTCCCCTTAGGTGAGGATGAAGGAATTAAGTCTCTGCCCTAAAGAGCTTCCAGCTGAAGGAAAAGGATAGGGCAGAAGAGTGCAAATGTTGTATTAGCCAAAATATTTCATGGAGCAGTCTATGATCAGCCAAGCCTTGGTTTATTCTGACAAGCAGTAAGAGGACCTGGTGATTCTTGGACCCAGAAAGTTTAGGAAGGGTGGACACCTCTCCCACAGAGTGATCTCATGAGACAGACATGCTGTCAGTTGTTCTCCTGCAGGGATTTTGAAGTAGCGGGTACTTTTTATGCTATACAGAAATAATATCAGAGGTAAAACTGAAGTTTCCTATCCATAAGACCCTTAGACACATTCGTTAAGGAACAGAGCAGAGAGCTCAGCACCTGTTTAAGGCCAACAGAACTGAGCACAAACACGTTTTGCCTGAGACTGGTTGTTTCCAGTGGAGAAGTGATAAGTCTCATTCCATCTGAGTAGGGATCATTTCCTGTGCCTGTCCCACATCTTTGTGTTTATGGACATATATTCCTGACATCTTCCAAATGTTATCCTGGGTAAAACACACAATGATTTGTTCAGCCTCCTGAAAGTTTGCTGACATTACACAGAAACAGTAGCCTGGATGCCCCTTGCACACATTTTGCTCTGGTTTGTTCAGTTGCTCTTTATTCATAATCTATGACAAACATTTTTGGGTTTACATGTTATTTGGGAAATAAACCTAACTGCCATCAAGGTATGTGTTACTTTCTGAGCAACACTTACAAATCCATTTCAGCCAGCGGATTACTTGTGTGCCCAAAAATCTGTGTATGAGTGTGTATCGTCTGTTAACGAGTTTCTGAGGCTTGCTTTCAGAAAGACAATAGCCCTTGAGTTAACCAAATTCTAATTCAGCCATCAGGCCTCACTGCAGAAGTGTCGGCTGTCCAAACATAAAGAAGAATTTGGGTCCAACAGACACCTCTTCCTTGGTGCTGCCCTTCCGCTCATCTCCCCCAGGGCCAGGAGAAGGAGCAGGACTTCGCAGTGGCTCCTGAGGGTCAGCAGCATGGGCCTTTACAGGCCCGGAATGAAGAACTATGCATTAGACCACAAACAAAACCGAGCTGCTAAATTAACTCCAGGATGCATGTATCAGCATCCTGACACTGCAAGACGGTGCAGGCAATGACCAGTGTTGTGGTGGGTCTGCACAGAGTTTCAGCACAGCTGGGACCAGGACATCACTCCTGCCCAGGTGCTGCTGCAGCAAGAGGTGACACAAGGCAATGCTGGGTTTGGTCCCAGCTTCCCTCAGCATTCAGAGCTCCTGTGGTAGGATGTGGTCAGGAGATTTGAGAGTTGTTCTCTCCACTCAGGAAATGCTGACTTGTTGAACCAAAATTTTGCTTGAAAAAACAGAGCTTTTCTTGAAAATCTGTGCATAAGAGATGAAAATGAGAAGATAATCAACCCAGTGTCAGCTCTTCCACAAATTAAGTGTCCTGACCAGTGGAGTATCCACTAGCTCTTTTGGTGTCCATTTTACTGTCAGCATATGAGAGATTCCTTTTCCTGGGTAGAAAACAGAATAAAACTCTTAACTCAGAACGTGTGGCAGACTGTGAAAACCCTTTTCAGTGCAGTTTCATTTGAATATAAGAAATTCAGTTTCTCTCCATTACCCACGAATGTCAGATAATTTCATCCTAGTAAGGGATATGCTGAGGAGATGAACGGAATGAAAAATAAAAAGGAACAATATTTTTAGTCTTATTTGTTGATTAAATAACTACTTATATCATGCGTGCTAATTACAGATGTGGCAAAAATCCGACAAAGAGTAAAATTAATTAGTTCCACAGGAGTTTCTATCGGCTGCCATCTGCCCCTCGCCCTTCAGCCATCGAATAGCAGCAGCGGGGGGTGCAGGAGGAGCTGGTTCAGTTGGTTTCTGCTTTTCCTCATCCCAGAGCAAACCCGGCGTTAAACCCACCGTGCCTTTCCCACGGGGACTCCTCCTTGTCCAGGGACAGGGACAAACATCCCACGGGGGCTTCTGGCCGGCACTCGCGGTGCTCCCGCTCACATGCTCCTTTCTCCTCCCGACAAAGGCAGTCTGGGAACCGGGGCATCCCGGCGGGGTGTAATCCTCCGTGCCGCAGCCCTGGTGCCTCCCAGACAGTGCTTCCCTGGCAGAGAGAACAAACATGCGATGAGGCATCCGCCTGTGCGCCCCATGAAAGTGCCCCTATCTTCGGGGAGTTTAATGAGAAATCCTCCGAGCCTCATAAGAGCTGGTATTTCCCGGCTTGTAATGTGGCTCCATCACCACCCCCAGGCAAATCGCACCCTGTACTTCCCCGCACGCTTTCCTCCCCGCTGCCCTGCTGTGGAGCCGCGAAACGCCCTCTCACAGGCACTGGGCGGGGGGACAAGGCTTTCAGAGGAAAGGGATGCTGAGGGCCGGCAGGCAGCCTTGCCACGAGGGAAGAAGCAAGTTCTCCATCACACAAAGTCATTTCCCAAACTGCAGAAACCACAGCTGCCCGCTGAGCAGAGGAGGGTGCCGCTTGGGGCGGTGCCTGCCCAGGGGCACGTAGGGTTCGCGTTGTGTTACCTCTGAAATGCAACGTCCAACTATTAAACTTTAATAGCACTAAGGAGGCTGGGGCATGAAACTCTCGATGAGCGCTCCTAATGGGCAAAGGGAAAAGCCTTTCAAGCCAGATTTATTTCTGCACCCTTGGATAGCTGCTGAGACGGGTCAGGGTTGCACGGCTCCACCGTCCTTCCTTCTGCCCTCTAGTGCCGGAGAGAAAAAATTAATGTACGGAAAGAAGCCTGCAATTTCCTTCTGGAAACGCACAGGATAAGCAGGAGGAGGGAGAAAACGCTGTAACTGTGTGCTTTGATACCGGTTTAGGTAAAGCGTGCCGGGAAAAGCGGTGCCACAAGAGCCACTGTCAGCAGGGTTTGTGGGGCCTTTTGGGAGCCAGATGTGACACTGCAGAGGGCAAGCTGGGGACACCGTGGTATTGCTTCTGGTGCTGAACTGGGCCCAGGCCTGCCAAAAGCAATGGAGACTCACAGGTAAGGCTTCGTGCCACAGGTTGGGACACGTGTATCTCCACCAAAGATGTGTCTGCTCCAGTCTCGCTGCTTCCTTTAGATTAAAACCTGACAAAGCTTTGAGACAAAATGTTTACACTGGGGAAGTGCCTGCTGTTGAACACTTCGAACCTCATTTAATTCACACTTGCTCTTAATCTCTGCCTCTGAACACCACCTCACCAGGCTGAGTCAGACCTATTACCCTGACAGCTGTTTCCCAAAAATGTGGTGGGAAAGGCGGCTGGGCCTGGGAGCGCTCCCAGGGCCAGCATTTGCTTTTGTGTGCACCTGTACTTGACAGCATTTTGCTCAGCAAAGTGTAAGGGAAAAGCCACGCTGCCATAATTTCAGCAGCTTCAGTAAAAGAGAAGCTGTCACCTGCTTTTCAAGCTGCCAGCAGTAGGTGAGAGCCCCAGGACATCCCAGGTACAAACAGGAATGGGAGATGATGTGAAGGGGAGATGAACAACTTGTGCAGTCTCAGCAGGGCCGACTGAGGCAGCCCGAGGATGATGCTGAGATCCTGGTAAGCTGGTGTGTAGGGCTGGGAATCAGCTTCCCCTAGGTGACCAGTGCCAAGCCAGCCTAATGAGGACTAACAGGGCTGAGCAACTTGGCCACCAAGTGGGCAAGAGGCCCCCAGGAGGACAGGCAGAGCTCTCCGAGCTGTGGAGCAGTGTCACACTGGCCTCACCTCCCATCAGTTTAGAAGGTCTAATGTCCTTCCTTGAGGCAACACACCGGATGGGGGTTCCCGACCAACTCCTCATCCCTCTGAAAAGACATTGCCTTGGGCTCCCTTGGAGTTGCCATGGGCACCAACAACATCCTGAAAATGCTGTGTTACCTACAGTTTTTTTCCCCCCCTCTCCCTTTTCCTCCTCTGTGCAGTCACAGAGGAAGCAATTAAGAAAAGTGATCAGAAGCAAGTCTTCCCTCTTGTCTTTGTTGCCTGACAAAACAAAGAGTTTTAAGCCACATCCTTCCTTTGAGAAAGCAAGTTGTGATTATGTACATTTTGCCTAACTACTCAATTTCAAAATGCTTATTCTTGTTTCTGATCTATTCCTCTTGTGCCTCCAAATGAGGATGTTTCACAACTTTGACATGAATTTTTCAGTGTGTTACCCTCTCAACTCCAAGCACTGCAGGGTGATGAGCTGTTCAGTGTCACACAGAAAGAAAAACTGGTTTGAATTTCTGCTTCTCTCAGTCTGTTTATCTGTTCAGTTAGTTCCTTGTATCTGTCTACAAACAGGATTCCTGCCCATACAGGGCACAAGCAGTGCAAGGTGCCAGGAAAGTTCTCCGGGAAAGCCATTGCCATTTTGGGGTACCCTGCCAAAAACAGAATCCAGGGGGATCTGCAGGTGAGCGGACTCAGGGGAAAACAGCAGTGGAGCTTCAGATAAGATAAAAGGAGTGGGATATGATGTTGCTACTGAAGAAAAGATAACAGGACAAATCCCGCACCTTAATCAGGATCTGCTGTGGTCTTTCCTTCAAAATTAAAATCAGGGTTTCAGGAGGACATTAATTTTCTTTCCTTTTTTTTCTGCTCCCTACTGTTCTCAGGGACTTAAAATCTGACAGAGACTCTGTAGGAAGAAACTATGAAAAATGGAAAATTCTTATGGCAACTGCTGCTGCAGGCTGGTAGAGGAGGGCATTTCAGGGAAGCTACAGCCCCCACAAAGCATGCTGTAAGCACAATACATGCTCAGTGCTCCGTCTTCCAGCTAGCTGTGGGAAGCCCCAGCCTTCTTTTACAGTTTCAGGTTGTGAAAGTCATCATAATTCCACAGTTAAATGCCAAGACCTGAACTCACTTGAAAACACAGCACAAACAAGGTACAGGGGGAGGTTCTCTGAAGGTAGTGACACAGGGTTTAAAAAACTGGAAGAAAACACAGAAAAGGCATCTTGTACAGGTAAGCTGGGATGGAAAAGCTGAGGGAGAACACTTCTGAGGTTCATCTCTGCCCATCAGAGGTTGAAACTTAGCTTGATTTCAATCACTCCTGTGATGCAGTAAGACCTTACATGCTCTTTATCAATAAACAGGGTAGAATCACAGAAAATGAGCTTTCCACGATGATTTTCTCCTCTTTATGAAAACAGTTCTCAGGACGGTTGAACAACTCCCGGGTCTCATAAAGAGCAATACAGGTACACACGTGTGTGTGTGTGTGTGCTCCTCACACTCACACCTGCACAAGAACATTTCAGAAGTGGTTCAGGCTGCTGCTTTCGACAAGAACAGTCACAGGAGCACACTGGAGGGTGCTGAGGGATAAGTCAGTGTTCTGTTCCCTCCCTGTGAGATGGAGTCCCAGCTCCACCAGTGCTGTGTCAGGTCCACAGGCAGGACAGCTGCCTGCACTGGCCCCAGCACTGCAGTGCCAGTTCCATCACTGATCTGCCTGGCCGAAGGAGTGCCACAGCAGCCTGAGACCGATGCCCTTCTCCTCAGTTAGCTGTTACATTCTAATGCCATCTCAGCCTGAAATAATGCTAAAGTCTCTGACCTGCTACCAGTTAAAGCCTTTTTTATTTTATTTAAGAAACAATCCAAGCCTCTTCTGGTTAATTTCTTTGCGCAGCTCAGGAGAGCAGTGATGGAAGCCACAAGCTTTGCCTTCATGTCACGCAGGCAATTAAAAGAGAGAAGAGAAGCTCCCTTCTCCCTCACCTACCACTCAATCTCCCTCAGTCCAGAGATAATGTGCCACTTTATTGCACTTTAGTGAAGATGAGGCATCCACCTCTCCTGACGCTGCTCAGTGAGGAGAGGACCCAGGGGCTTCATGGGGAGTAAGACAGCACCAGAAACAGCTTGCTGAAAACTGTGCAAGGCTGTGCCTCAGGTCACATGGCCAGCAGGAGCTGGGGGAGGGATGAAGGAGCAGGACCACCCAACCACACACTGGCTGGAAACATCAGGGACCTCTTGTGATCATCCAGTCCAATCCCCTGCTCAAGCAGGGTCAGCCAGAGCAATTTCTCTTTGCTATTAGGTTTGAGTTTCTATTAGGTTTGAGTATCTCCAAGGATGGAGTCTCCACAGCCTCTGGGGAACCTGATCCAGTGCTTCACCATCCTCACCACAGACAGTTTTCCTTATGTTTCAATGTACTTTTCTGTGCTTTGGTTTGAGTCCATTGCCTTTCATCCATTCTCTGGATACCCTGAGGAGATAATGGTTCTGTCTTCTCTCATTACTCCCCTCAGCACATATTTTACACACACAGAAGATCCTTCTGCAACTTCTCTAGGCTGGAGAGTCCCAGCTCAGAACTGGAGAAAAGATGCAGCAGGAATGATACAGGAGATGGTTAAAGAGCCAGTGACAGCTACATGGGCAGGGTGAGGAGGACCTCATCAAAAGAAGGTCTCACTAAGCAGCTGCTGGTCTCACTGGTGGTACAAATATCTCAGCCCAAACACAGCCTCTTCCCAGCCCAGCCTCTTCCCAGCCTAGCCCAGCCCAGCCCAGCCCAGTCTGCTCCAGTGGGGCCCATGGGCACTGGGGCTGAATTGTCCCAGGTGGGTGATGCACTGAGCCCATATTTGACATGCAGGGAATGGAAGGGAGATGATGGTGGGTGTGCTTTTCTTACAGGGATGGCATTTGTGTTTTTCTTGCAGCAACAGGGTCCTCTAGGGTTTTATTTTATGTTTTGTCCTCTTTCACTTCTCCTGTTTGTGTTTGCAGCAACCATCCTACAGTTGCTGTGTGTAAATATGTCACCTGTCAAAGTGTTGCTTTTCCAGACAAGCCTTCCTGTCCCAAGTTGAGCAGGCCAGATGTGCCCAAGCCCCACGTCATGCCCTCTGCTGCTACAGCTCATGGCGAGATGTTTGAGTGCACTGCCAGTCCGAGCTGCACCACGGGACCAGGCTGCCACTGCCTGTGTTTGCTCACAGCATGAGTGGTGAGTACCGCAGGGTCCTGACACGAGCCATGGAGGTAGATCCCCCTCTTCCACTGTGTTCACCACCTCTGGTACCATCCTTGGTCTGGCCCTGCCTGTGACCTCCTCCTACCTGAGCCAGCTCAGTTGCCTGCCTGCCCCTGCTCTGCAGCAAAGATGCTCCCTTCATCCAGCAGTTCTGCCGACCTGTGCCAGGTGTGTTGAATTAAACCCACTCTACCATTCATTGCCGCTGGTGTAGATTTGGGATGAGGCCAAATCTCTGCTTCACAGTTTGGCACCCAGAGAAGCTGTTTGCTGCGGGTGCACTGGTCCCTGAAATTCCAGCAGTGAGGCCTGATGACTGCTCCATGGCTCCTCTGTGCTCCCTGCCATGCAACACCACCCCGCAGCCTGGTCCCTGGTGACTCAGATGCTTCAGAGGCAGCGCAGTGCATCAGCTGCTGCAGAGCAGCACTGACAGACACGCCAGGGAGAGGAAAAGCTGAGAGGAGCTGAGGCACAGCCAGAGACTCCCAACGTGAGACGTGTTTATTTTTAGAGTGTCGTAGCACTAAGGATATGGAATGAGCCGCTTCCCTCTCGTCACTCTGACGCCATCACCCGCCACCCACGCTCCCACTAAGTGGGTTATCACAGACCATCAGGCTCCCAGGGAGAGGGAAAGAACACAAAAAGGTCACTTCTCTCCTCCCCCCAGTAAACAGCAGAATACGTACGGTGTTGTGGTATTTATTAATGGACTTGGGTTTAAAGTGCTGAAGGTGTCTTGGGCAAGCCATCACCTCTCCTGCTGCACAGACCTCAAGGAGCAGCTATAAGTCACCAGACTCCCAAATCCATGGGAAAAACAGATCTACAGCACTTACAAAGGGCTTTCCTCTGTCTCAGCTGATAAGCCACTCCCCATACCCTTGATTCTTCCCTGACTTGTCAGCATCCTTTCTTCTCAGTTAGACATTGCTAAAATCACTGGGATCCCAGCTACCAAGCCGCTTCTCAGATACTTTCTCTGTCATTTTAATTTTCTCACCTGACGTGTCAAAATTCACACTTGCCTGAGATGTTTCTGTCCTTTGTGCCACAGTGTTTACAGGGAATCTCAAGGGATGTTGTTATCCTCATCCAACACAGGAAAGCAGTGCAAACTTCCCATTCCCTATGCCTGTGAGAGACAAACAACATGCTCAAGAAGGAAAAGACCATCCCAGCACTTTGTGCCTCAGGGTTGCACTTTTCCCTCCTTTCTTCTTTTTCCTCCAGTTTAGAGTCAATTCACTGATCCACAGTCCCCATTCCCCCCCAGTCCCCATCCTGTGTGTCCTTCCAGCACAGAGCTCCTCATCGGGAAGTTTCAGCCCATGCTGTCGCACATTCTCCTTCCCCCAACTTGCTTTTTAAAATTTCTGGCACCAGCAAGGCGCCTGCTGAAGTGGTGCCTCTCTGCTCTTCATCTGCCTCGCCATCTGCCTGAGAGAGTGTGGGGCAGGGGGATTTCTGCAGAGATTTGTAGACTGAAGGCCAGAAAGAACCAGCATGATCTATATCTGTGGCATAATAAATGCCATAGACAACCAGGCAGCAGTTCCCACAGCAAGTCCTCCATCACTCCGTGCTCTATCCCTAACCAGTGCAGACCCAGCCTTCCTGCCTTTTTTTTTTCTTGAGTGACACTAATTAAAATATTTTTTTGTACCATGAAAATATGTAACTACACAGGGAGAGGACAGCTAAGGTTTGGAAATCTTAATGACCAGATTTGGGAAGATTGCAGTCTTGTGAGAACAGCAGTTATTCAGGCACAAGAACACACAAACATAGCATTTTAAGCTTGCACAGTTTAATTAGAAAATAATTCCATCCCATAAAATATGTTGACATTCCTAAATGTTTTGTTTCAGTGAATATCGACACCTGTGTCCTCAGGGAGAGCTAAAATACCCAGGACCTGTGCAGTGCTGAAAATCATCCCTGGCGTAAACCCAAAGCTGTGTGATGGGAACCTCCTACTGATGCCAGCCCAAACACTGCTGGAAGAAGCCATAACAGCGCCAAGGCAGCAGGAACAGATTCCACCTGGGCATCCAACCCCTGACTCAGGTTACTCCAAAGACACTCTATCCTGGGTAGCCGTGCCTCCAAAAGCACAGATGCAGCTTTCTCCCTGCCACCAAAAAGCTGTCATTTCACCCAACCTGCAAACATCACCACCATTCCTCAGCCTCAGGAAACTGAAGAACCTAAAAAACTTCAACCTAGATGGAAGCCTGCTATGCTCTATCCCCAGCCAAGGCATACACAACAACGGAGGGGTATTTGCCCAATCCTAGCTCTGTGTGGTGTCCTGCAAGTCTCCATTTTAATCCTACCTTCCAGGAACACTGCCAGATGCAGGGAGGACTGAAGCCTCCTCTTCCCACAGCCATAGCCAGTAGACTCTTATTTGGCTCTGTCAATAAGCTTGCTCTGACTAGCTCAAGACAGATCTCCCAGCAAGTCTTCTCAAAAACCTAATTATAGCCCTGATCACCAACAATAACATCAGCCTGGAGAGTTCTGGGAATTCCCTCCTTGCTGTAAGAAAATATCCAAAGCTGCAGCCCAGCAGCACAGGTCTAACCTTTACCCCAGAGCCCGAGGTGGAGTTTGAGGGGGATGGTTTAATCTGCCTGGTACCTGCCTGAATAAAGGGCAAGAGAATGTAATGGATGCAAACTCATTAAAAATGTGCACGAAAGCATTTATTTTATTTGTTTTTGTTAAAACAATCAAGGAACTGGGGCTTTGTTTTTAAAGCATCACTAAAGCTTCCCCAGCACAGGCTAATTCCCTAGCAAAAGACAGCGTGGTACATGGTGTTCATTTAGGTACCTACACATGAGAACGTGCTGCAGGCACCTCTGTGAAACAAAAAGTCACTTTGTGGACTGTTTCACAAAGGGCTTCAGCATCTCCCTGTGTGGAGCTGACACCATGTAGGTGGTTCACTTGGGCCTCCCAGGGACAGGAACACCAAGAAACAACTTGTAGAGCTCTCTACTGCAAGCCGGTGGGAGAAGGCTGGTGTGCCAGGCTGCCAGGAAATTTCTGTCCAAGAATATCTGTGAAATTGGACAATCTTTTAAGTACTGTAAAATGTAAAGGGGATCCTACAAATCTTTATCTGCAGATTTCTTGCTTAGTAAAAAACACATTACTCATGGTCAAAGAGAATTGACACTCCTAATTCAGTATTTAATGCCACATCTTGGTAATTTTAATACTCAATATACTCTAAATAGCAAGGCAATCTGCTATCTATGGCAAATCCCTTTTTCCAGAGTTGGATTTAAGTACAAGTAGAGCGGTTGAGAGACACTTAGTTGATTTAGCAACAATGGTGACTAATTCTTTTGAGAGACGCTCCCCTAAAAGGATGCTGCTTTCTCTCCAGACCTCTGGGCTGAGACTCACAGTCACCAGAAGGCAACATGCAGTTATCAGCCCCACATGTGTTCGTCTCTGTCAAATAGGAGCTTATCACAAGTCAGAGATGTGCACAGGCCAGCAGGGCCATGATGTTATCAGCATCACGGAGACATGGAGGGATGGCTGCTATGGCTGGAGCTTGAACAGAAGGATAGAGGCTCTTTAGGAAGGACAGGCAAGGGATATTAGGAAGGCGTGTTGCCCTCTGTGTCAATGCTGGAGTGCCTGGAGCTCTGCCTGGGGATGGAGGAGAGCTCGTGGGTCAGGGTTAAAGCGAGGGCAGGGACAGGTGACATTATAGGGGGTTTGCTACAGGTTGCTCCAACAGGAAGACCAAGCAAATGAGGCCCTCTACAGACAGATAGGAGCAGCCTCACAAGCCCTGCTCCTCGTGGGGGACTTCACCACCCCAGGACCTGCTGGAGGGACAACACAGCAGGGCATAAGAAATCCAAGGGGTTCCTGAAGGTGCGCAAGTCCACTGGACCTGACGAGCTGCATCTGCGGGACCTGAGGGAATTTTTGGATAAAGTGGTTAAGCCACTCTCCATCATATTGGAGAAGTCATGGCAGTCTGGGAAAGTTCCAGCTGAATGGAAAATGGGTAACATAACCCCATTTTTAAAAAGAAAAAAAAAGGGAGACAGAGAAACTACATGCCAGTCAATCTCACCTTGGCATCTGGCAAGATCATGGAGCAGATTCTTCTGGAAATTATGCTAAGGCACATGGAAAATAATAAGGTGTCTAGTAAGTCAACAGGGCTTCACTAAGCACAAATTGTGCCTGAAAAATGTGATTGTCTTCTAAGATGGAGTTGGTGGATATCCACCACAGCACTGGTGGATAATGGAAGAGCAACTGATGTCATCTACCTGAGCTTGTGCAGAGCATCCCACACTGTCCCACACAACATCCTGTGTGCAGACAGGCTGAAAGAGCTGGGGTTGTTCAGCCTGGAGAAGAGAAAGCTCCAGGGAGACCTTAGAGCACCTTTCAGTACCTAAAGGGGGTCAATAGGAAAGATGGGGAGGGACTCTTTATCAGGGAGCGTAGTGATAGGATAAGGGTAACAGTCTCAGACTGGAAGAGGGCAGATCTGGGTTAGATATTAGGAAGGGTAATGTGAGGGCAGTGAGTTACTGGAACACATGTTTACTGTGAGGATAATGAGGTACTGGAACAGGCTGCCCAGAGACGTTGTGGCTGCTCCATCCCTGGAAGTGTTCAAGGCCAGGCTGGATAGGGCTTTGGGCAGCCTGGGCTGGTGAAAGGTGTTCCTGGCCATGGCAGGGGTTTGGAACGAGATGGTCTCTAAGGCCCCTCCCAACCCCAATCCCTTCCATGATGCTGTGACTGAGGTAGCTCAGCCCACTCTCGTACAGTCCTGGACCAGGGCTGGGAGCATAGAACAGCAGATGCATCCAGATTATTTACTTTGAACAGAGCAGCCGAGCCACGTCCCAATGACTGTGTTCAGATAAACTCAGCCATCAGATGCCCACTTCAGACAAGTTTAGAATGGTGTGCTGGTTTCAGCTGGGGTTGAGTTAATTTTCTTCACAGTTGCTAGTACAGGGCTGTGTTTTGGATTTGTGCTGAACATGGGCTGATAACATACAAATGTTTTTGTTATTGCTGAGCAGAGCTCACACAGAGCCAAGGCCTTTGCTGCTTTTCGTACGGCCACAGCGCATGTGTTCCGTAGGGCTGGGAGTGCCTGGGAGGGTGGGAGGAGACACAGCTGGGACAGGTGACCCCAACTGACCAAAGGGATCTTCCAGACCATGTGACATCATGCTCAGCATATAAAGTGTAGGAGGAGGAGGAGGAGGAAGGGCGAAAGTTTGGAGTAATGGGGTTTGTCTTGACAAGTCACTGCTGCAATGTGGTGGAGCCTCGCCCTCCTGGGAATGGCTGAACACCTGCCTGCCATGGGAAGCAGTGAATGAATTCCTCGGTTTTGCTTTGCTTGTATGTGGCTTTTGTTTAAGTTGTTAAACTGTCCTTATCTCAACCCATGAGTTTTCCAGCTTTTACCCTCCTGATTCTCTCCCAATTCCTGCTGGTGGGTGAGTGAGCAAGTGGCTGTGTGGGGCTGGGTAGATCACTGGGGTTAAACCATGACAAATGGCTACACTGCATTTATCAATGGTTTAATGCACTAGTAGTGTATTTATAAGACAGGGCTAATTTCCTAGTCCTTGAAGAAGAACACTTTGGGAAAGCAACGGCTCCATCTAGCAAAGTATTCTCAGATGCAGTCAAAAAGGTGTTCAGAGCATTAGTTTACTATGATACAGCTTTGGCCAAGAGTCATTCTTCAGGTTGCAGAGACATGGTCTTTGGTTTTTAAAACTCATACAGCTGAAATAAGTGCCAAAACACTGACAACATCATAAATCATATTGTACAAGTTCTCTGCTTCTTCTCTTTGACCAGATTAAATAGCAGCTGCAATGCAAACCAGAACTACAATGCCATTTTTTATAAAGTGGATTGTAAAATTCCAGCAGGGAATGATCCTCTTACTTGAATGCCAGCAAAGCATTTCACTTGAGCCAGCACTGTCTGGGAGAGACATTTCAAATAAATGCACCATATTGGTGCCAGCAGGGCTGGGCTGGTGGGGCCAGGGCAACCAGCCAGACTGCAGCCTCCCTCCATCGCTGGCCACGGCCCTGCTGGCACGCGGGGCTGTACAGAGCACCAAAACCCTCCTCACCCTCTCAGCTCTGAGGAACTGTAGCTTTATTCAGCTTTTCCCTGACTGTCCCTTCCTTTGCCCCAGCTCATTTCTAGCTCAGACTCCCTCGTCATGCCCTAGAGGAGCAGGGAGAAAGGCCAGGATGGTTGGCTGAAGTTGGACAAGGGAGAATACTGGGAACAGGGTAAGGTCAGGACAACACCAGACTAGACTGCTTGGGAAGGTAGTTTCCATTGTGGAAACAAAATGAACACAACAAATAAGCTGTCTGGCATTAAGGGAACAAAAGGAAGGCAACAGATTCATTTTCTGAAGGCCTTTATAGACTTCATTCCCTATTATACTGAGCAATCCATACTTTCAAAAATTTACTGTCTCATAATAGCAGCCACTGGGTACTAGAAAAAAACCCAAACAACAAGTACTCATCAACCCAGAGGAGCAGTGATCAGGGTTATAAGCAGCCTCTTTGTCTCGCTTCAGACTTTGTCAAGTATTACACAACCTCTTAGGAGAAGCAGAATTCTGAAATTTTTCAAGTCTCCAGTTATGCAAAGGTGAAAGACAGCTAGAATAATTCTCCTTTGTGTAGAAAAGTTCTGCAAGGCAGACTCGAGTATTGGCTCCAGTTTTGGGCCAATACACACAGCAAACTGGAGCCAGTCCAGAGGAGATCACCAAGGTGGTTGGGACTGGAGCGCTTCCACTGGGCAGGGAGGCTGAGGGAGCTGGTGCCGATCAGCACTGAGGTGGGATTACTTTGGGAAAATTTACCTGCAGCCCCCCCATACCTATGGGGAGCCATCTAGGAAACAGAGCTGGGATCTGTATTGCAGGGCAGAGGGAGAACAAGAGGGAGCAGGCACAATGGTTTAAGGAAAAAGCCCTTCCCCAAAAGGGCAGTCAAACATCAGAGCAGATTGCCCAGAGAAATTGAACAGTCTCCATCCTTGGAGGCTTTTAAAGCCCAGATGGATCATCCCCTAAGAAACCAGCTCTGATCCTCCTTTGAGCAAGATGTTGAACCAAAGACCTCAGAATCAGAATATTCTGAGTTGGAAGGGACCCACAAGGATCATCAAGTCCAGCTCTCAGTGAAATGCCCATGGGGGGAATTGAACCCACTTATTTAGCATTATTAGCACCATGTACCTCATAAGATCCCTTCAGACCAGAACTGCTCTATGTTTCTATAGTTTGTGCTGAATGGGAAAACATTTAACAGCAAATAGAAGACCATTCTATGAGTTGCAGGCCCTTCCTAACAAGGGCTGTGATTCAGGTTGTTAAAAACCTGCTACATGTTTTTATATTACTAAATACTGCATCACTTGTCCATTTGCACATATGAAATGGAGTTCACAGATCAAGCCTTCGAGCTACAGATGTCTATACAAGCTGGGTAAATGTGTGCCTTCATATTTCAACAGAGCTGAAGAGCTACTCGAGCACATCCAAGACACAGAATCAAAATTCAGCTGGTCAAGATGCAGATGAACAGCTCTCCAGGCTCCATTGCCTATTGATCCAATCTCCATGGACCAAGCAGACAATTCAATTTATGTACATCTGTAAGCTGAGTCCCAACCACTGCCTAGTAATCTATAACTTAAGTTCTGTGTATTATATACACATCCCTTGCTCTTTTATGCTGTATTAGCAGACAACAGCCTAACACAACCCCGCCTTTAAGAGCTTACAAGTCAAATCTAGTGTCATTTGCTTGGGAGTTTTTACCATGCTGAGGTCAGTCTGTCTTGGCAGCTGTGGGAAGACACCTGTAAGAAGCAGAGGAGACCAACATTTTATACACTTGAATGGAGAAATGTCTTGCAATCATGGTGCCCAAGGCTCCATGGAGCATGAGAAGTCCCCACAGTCACATGGCTCAGCCTGCTGTTCTCTTCCTGGTGCAGAGGAATTTTTAAATCACCAATTCTCAGAGAAATGGAATCAAGTCCGAAAACATTTAGATGTCCCTGGAAATGCTGCCCAACACCTGAAGGTGGCTGTGGATCAGGTGAGGCTGTCCACAAATGGAGACAACCTCTCCAGACAACCCGTACCAGCGTTCAAGCATCCTTAGAAAAACCAAAGGGGTTTCTTCTGCCTGAACAGAATTCCCTGTTCCAGTTCATGCAGAGTCTCTTGTCCTATCACGGTGCATAAGGAAGAGTGTCTCCATAATCTTTCCTCCCCACATCAAGTATTTGTACCGGACAAGATCTCCCTGAGCTGTCTCTTCTCCAGGATGAGCAGTCCCAGCTCCCACACTCTCCTTGTGTCACAGATGCTCCAAGTGCCTTAATCATCTCCACAGCCCTTCACTGTACTCACTCCAATGTGTCAATGATTTTTTTTTGAAGCTGGACCCAGCAGCCCAGGAGTGGCCTCATCAGTGCTGAGCAGAGGAGGATCACTGTCCCCCGACCTGCCGGCGATGCTCTGAGGGCTGCCCAGGATGCCACTGGCCTTCTGTACTCTAAGGGCACGTTGCTGTCTCATGTCCAACTTGTTGCCCACAGTGCCCTCAGGTCCTTTTCTACAAAGCTGGTTTTCCAGCTGTTTTCCACCACCTTAGCTTGTACATGGGGTTGTTCCTGCACCAGGAGGTGCAGGATTTGGCGTTTCCCTTTGCTGAATTTTGTAAGATTTCTGTTGGCCCATTTCCCCAGCCTTGTCAAGGTCACCAAGAGTACAACATCCAACAAAACCAGTCTTTGATGAACCATGGCCAGCAATACAGTAGATAATCAGCAACTCATCCCCTTACAGTTAAACAGCAACCTTCAATAGAAATTACAGCTTGAAGTTACAGGAAAAGCAGATTGTACACCTGATTTCAGGCAATTCTACATAATTTGATGCAGAAACAAAGCTGTGACTTTTCCCACCAAATGACTGCTAATGTCTGCTGCATCCTGGGCTGTCAGAACCACTGAGACAGAAGCACCTGCTGAGGCTGAACAGTGAAGCATGAGGTGTGCTGCCTGCACAAGGTGTGTTACCAAGTCCAGCTCTGCTGTACTTCCCTGCCTTCCCATTGCAGAACCACTTGTGGTACCTATATCCCCTTTTCCACGTCAAAACTAAAAAGGAGTTCCACAGAGCATATCTTGCCCTTTTTTAAATTTTCAAGATCAGTCTACATTAGATCCGGCACATAACTTCCATGTGTCCAGCCACGGTGGCTGCCTGCAAATTTCCTAGGCTGTGATGAAAGCATGGATCAGCACTCAGGATGGCAGCCAGCATGGCTGAGCTTCCATCTCCATGGGAAACACTGGTTCAAATGAAAAGTAAAATACAAAGGTTTATCTGAAACAGATTTTGCTACCAAGGAAGCATTTGTTTGGCAGTTCAAGCAGTAAAATCCACTGAGAAAATCACTCTAGCAAATCTGTCACTTCAGTGTCCACTGTCTGAATCAACAGGTCTCTCCAGCACATATTTGCCACAGCTTTAAGGCAGGAATCCTCCCTCAGCACCAGCATGAGTCATCCCAGAGGAGATGGACACATTGCCAAGCATGTAGGAAGGACACAGACTCTGGCAAACATCGAAATGAAGAAAATATCAGACAAACACCATAAACCCAGCAACAACTATAAATATTCAAAGACAGAGCATACTTTTTTGAATTTACTGTATACATTATAGTTTTGGACACATACCTAGATAATCCTCCTCTGAGTCCTAAATTTGCTTTAATGAGTGGGACAAAACATAAAACTCCAGCAAACTGAAATGCTTCAAAATGCTGAGTCTATTTTATTTCTGAAAACAGGTGCAATTCTTAGGAGCAGGGATCTGCCACCTACCACAGGAGATGCAGCTCCCAAGAATAGAGAGCACTGAATCATTAGAGATGAAAAGGAGAATATACCAGGAGAGGGAAAATGACGATGAATTTTACACATCCCATTTCTAAAGGTGAACAAGATCCTTGAGTAAGAGACTATGTAGGTTAGGGCAGCCACAGACACCATGGATCCCAAGAAGTTCCATTTAGGAAAAAGGCCTTCTCCCTGCCCTGAGTTTATTTAACTGCCCAGCTTTGTTCCCATCACAAAGTGCATCCATCCTGCTGCCCTGCTGCTGAAGAGGCACCAGCTGCCTCCCACCCTGCACAGGGCTGGCTTGTGGGGGCTGTGAGCCACTGCTGTGCAGAGCCAGCTCCATTCCAGGCTGACACCCTAAACCTGAGCTAAGAGCAGAGACAAAAGAGCAAAAGTGACAAAGGTTTCTTGCGTGAGCTACAACCTATGGACTGTGGGTTTCTGAAACACACCCCAGCCTTGGAGCTGACAGGCTGGACCTGCTGAATCTCACTCACTCCTTCTACCTGGGCTGACATCTCAAGCTGCAGGGAGAGAGTGCATGTGTCTTTGTTTTGGAAGACATTAGACACATTTCATTGTATCAGTAATTCCACTCATGTAGATTTCTTAGACCTGTCCAGCTTTGGCCGGTTTTACAACTCTAAATTCTCACTTTATCCCTCCTTCCTTAGAGGACCCTTAGCCACGGCAGATTTACTGCTCTGCAGACGCCACCTGCCTCCAGCAAATGGGACGTGAAGCCATCGGGCTGCAGGACAGCTTCCGCACCCCATGTGCGCAGCACAAGCACACAGAGAAATCTGGTCTTCAAACTGATGGGATTTAAGAGAAATTAGAGAGTAACTTTATCTTTGAATCCCTTCCCCCAGCCTATATCCCTTCTGCCCTTCCTTTTGCAAAACAGTGAACTGTTCCCAAACCAGTTGTGACAAGATGCACAAAGACCTTTAATCTATCATGAGATTTAAGATTTAGCATATTTATAGCTTGTACATCATACCCAAAAACACTAAAGCAGAAATTGGACCCTTTCCCCTCTCCATTCTGAGAGGGTGGCTCAAAAATGACCAAGCTTCATGACTGGAGCCACATACACTGGTGGGAGCAAGGCTAAATTAAAGCCAAGATTTTTGCCTTACATTTGTCATAAGCCAATTGTACCAACAGTCAGTTTACTTTGGCTGATTCTAACACAGTGTTCCTGCCAGGACCACCACCATGCCAGTCTTCTCTGGGCACCAGCTGTACTCCTGTTCCTTCCTCCACTCTACTGCTGCTACAAAGCTTCTGCCCTATTCCAAACCCTCCTCTTTCTTGGGTACTTTTCAGACCAGCCGCCAGCACGCAGATGTGAGGGAGCACACAGGCAGGATGGATGGCACAGCTGAGGCCAGCAGCCCTTTTGCAGCATTTCTGTGCTTATTTGGCACAACAGCTCAGGAACTGTATTCCATGTGCCACTTCCACAGGAGTTAAATTTCTACCTGTTCAATTTATGTTGGGCATTGAAATATCTGCCAAGATGTATATCCACGATGAGTGGAGGTTGCAGTAACCGAGCTACCATAACCAGATGGCATCAGGCTGTTACAGAGCTTCTTCTCTCAAAAGCAGAGATGAAGTGCTTAATGTTGCTTTCATCTATACACCAGCAAAATTTGAAATTCAATCACTTCCCTGAATTAAATGGCTGCAGTCATAAAAGCTCAGCTATACCAGAACAGGTGGTTTTAACTTCAAGGTTTGTGAAGTAAAAGCATATTAGAAAACTTAAAACTTCACGAAATCTTATTTTCTTAAGAAGCCTTAGGATGATAGCGTAATGAACCACAGTTCAGAAAGTAACCCTTGGATGCTCAAATTGCACATGATTTTCTACATTCACTCTTTCTCATCATGCCCAAGAGGACACAAAACCATGTGTTCAGCATGAACATTACTGCAGCCATCACTGAACATCACTTTTTATTGAGGAAAACCAGCATAAAGGGGACACTGCCTGGTTTTGTTGTGCAAACAAATAGATCCCCAATTTGTGTCGAAGCTGGGGTGGTCCTCCAGAGCCACACTAGAATTATGGCCACATTGCTGACAAATTCCTCTGCATTTTTACACATTATGTGGTAGAAAATTTTGTCCAAAGGTGAGAACAGGATACTGCATGCTCAAGTGAAAATTGGTTGCCTTCAACTACTTGGAGCCCAGGTCATCACTAAAGCCCAATGGTTAAGTGAATTTTCCAGCCTGGAGATGCTCACAGTGCCCAGTGTAGGCTGGTATTCCTGTGTTGGCCTACTCTGCTGAGCAGACAGTAGTGGGGAAATAGGAGCAGTAACAGTCTAACCTGTCCAGGAGCTTGCAGAACGAACAGCCTACTTCCATGCTTACATCCATTGTTATAATTGGTCAGATAAGGGTGTGTAAGAGAAAAACCTCAACAAAAAAAAGGGGGGGTGGGGTGGTGTTTGAAGTATTTGCAAAATACTCTTCTATGTAGACAGAGGATATCCCAGAAGCTCTTCTTTCCTAGATGAAAGACCAGAATAACTTCTAAAACCAGCTAAAGCCAAAAATAATCCCAGGACATCTCCAGATTCAAGCACCATGCAACCAAAGCACCAACCCAAACGTTAAAATCCGTATGCAAGACCAAGCCAATACCTTATCTAATAAATTGATGAAAGCAGTAATGAATAGAACCTCCGGTAAACAACACATCAGCTTTCATGTTTGCTTTAAAAAGCTTTAACAGTCATAGTTACCTAACAGAGAAAGACACCGCAGCCTTCAGAGATCTGTCATAGGGATTCTTGCTGCTGATACAGAGCCTTGGGTGATAGTTACAAGAGCTGTGTTGAACAGGAGAGCAAAGAATTTTTTTCCCAAAATTAGAAATATACAATTTCCAAAAATGGGAGCAAAAGACAAAAGGTAATGAAAAATACTGCTGAAGAAATGTTTAATTAAAAAAATCAGGAATTCAACAGTGCCTAAATCTTTATTTTTCATAACCTACATATTTTTTTTCAAATTAGACAGTTTTACATTTTATGACACAAAAGGAAACTTAAATTACTGATAGTTTACATGTAAGCTTGATTCCAGTCTTAATGGAAGAAGAACAAAAACAAAAACCCTCAAAAAGGCTCCCATATTACACTTCTATTTCATGAACTGGCAGCTCTTAGGTCTCCTTAGAAATCCTGGATTGTCTGCTGCTATTAGTGTAATAGGTTACAAAGCACAGAAACCCCTGTCTGTAGCTGAAGGAGATACAGAGATAGGTGTGCACCATTACAGTCAGCTGTTGCTCCTGATACACTGCACCACGCTCCAACAAGGGCCTTTCCATGCCAGCGGCTCAAGGCTTTGAAGGATAACGCAGCAACACAGAAAATTCACCACTGCTCACACATTTCTAAGTGACAGTGTCATGGTGGGGGACTGATCTGAAAAACTACAATCAGTTTTGAATGCAACCTTCAGGGGTTTTTAATTCCTGGAAAAATCTCAGACCCATTTTTGATTTTTTTTTCAAAATGAAAAGCATCACCGCACAGTTCTAAAAGGGTGAAATACCAATTTTAATTACTGTATCCCTGAACCTTTAGCTCAGCTACTGCTTTTGGGAGGTTTTTCATTTTAAAAGCCACGTTTTTAAGCCCGCTCTGTATCGTAGCAACAGTCTGCATGCAACTCCACAACTCTACTCCGAAAACTCCATTTTGTCACTGAGTGGGGGGTGGGGGGGGGAATAAATCTCAAAGTAAAATACAGTAAGTAGAAGCTGTATTGTATATTACACAGCAATTTGGCGTGTCACTTTTTTTAAAAGCTATAAAACCACATCAGAGGAAGGTTTAACCTTAGATGCAACAGACTGTCGCTGGGTAAGTAGTAATTACAGTGTATTGACCTATCACAAATGGCAGCAGAATACATTAGAACAGCACAACACATCCTGCTGGTCTCAACAGATCACCTCGGGTACCAGCTGAGCACCAGGACGAGCCGCTCACAGCCGCTGGAAGGAACCACTTGCCACTGTTTGCAGCTGGTAAAGCCTTTCACTTGCAGCAGACAAACAAAATGAATCATACAGCTGGCCTTAACCATACACAAATCTAGCTACCGCTTTCACTGCTGCTGGGGAAAGGAGAAGGGGATAAAAAAAATCCAATGACAGAAGTAGTTGAGCAGTTTTGGTGATGGTGTCGGGGCCCTATCTCCTCCCACAGCATTCACAAAGTGCGCTTTTTAAACAAGAAAAATCAACAGACTCCACGTGCCCTATTTTGACCAATTCTGCAGCATACAACAGGCTGGATTTACAATGTCAACTAGTTACCAATTGATGCTTGTAATAGGAAATTTATCAGGAGTCAACTTCTATAGCTACTTTACAGTTCTATGAACCATGCACTGATACTCTTGAAAGCAGACAAGTAAGCTTCAGTGTATATTTTTGCAGCAGTCAAGTTTTCCCCAATTAGACTTGATTTTTATTAATGACTTAAAAATTACAGTTTGACTGCTGAAATTCATTATTTACATTGCAGAACACTTTTGAATTGGTTAAATTGTTTGGTTTTAAAGGGACTTTAGGAAAACATTTGAGGGCTTTCAAATAAGACTTTCGTTCCATTTCCCTTTTGCAGTGAAGAGGCAGAGTCAGTTCAACACACCAGAATAAAATAAGAAAAAGAAAAAACAACAAATTAAAGTAATATTCAAACCACAACATTTAGTTTATCTACATCCAGCTCAACAGCAACATTTATAATATCAATAATTTTTATCAGATTTTTTTCTTTAGGGTACCTTTTTATATGTTCTGATTATTTACAACTGTACAAGCAAAGCACACACTTCCAAGTGCACATATTTAATACAGTATTGACTATTTGCATTTACAGGTTTTTCAACAATCTGAAAAAGATCAACTGTTTAAGATCTTTAAGGTATATTACAAAAACTGCTGCTAGTTCCTGTACTACAGTATGTTTACCCAGTAAGACCAGTGACAATAGATACATACTGTAACTGAGTAATTCTGTATTCCATTCATGCTAACCCTCCACGGGGTCAGACCTCATTAACGCTAAGCTGTCTTGTACAAAAGTTAAGGCAAAGTCATTTTCAAGTTTAAATAAAATTCAAGTCTTTAAATATTGGATGGAAATAATTCTTTAAAAAAATCAGTTGTTTAAATAAACATTTTTGTGGAATAAACTGTACTGTCATAGTCAGCAGGAATGAGTTTTGTCTGAACTTCCTGCAGTTTAAACACTTAAAGAAAAGCTTTAGGCATTTTAAAACAAAAATAATTTATATTCAACTTTATTAGAAACTTGCTAATTTAGTGCATCCTTGTCCTTCAGAAAGCGCATCACTTCTAAAGTAAATAAGTGTGAGAAACCTCATCCCAGAGGTAAATACCAGGGATCTCTTCCTCCACCACACAAAACAAACACCATTATCTCACGTCTTGAAAAATTTAAATCCATATGCCAATGCTTGTAGTTACAGGAAGATGTCAACACAAGGCTGACTAAGATATGAACTCTTTCAAAGAGCACTTGGGGCAGAGATTTAAAAAAAAGTCTACACAGAGCACAGGGGTAACCAGAATATACAGCGCTGACTCAGTTAACTCCCTTACAAGCACAGGGAAGCTAAGGTTATCACAAGAAGGCTACTCTGCTTTCTCCTGATAACATCCACTAACAGGCTTCACCACCATAGAAGCTCACAGACTTGATTCTTTCTATTCACAATGTGCTTTGTATTTGCAAATTATAACATCAGTTTTATTCTGGAGTGAGAAGATGGTTACTTGCTTGCAGTAAGTCAGAAAAGGAAATATTTCAGAAAGACTGCTATGGTGCCCTGTAGAATTCTTTTTGTGTGTGCAAAACATCAAAAAAAGATTAAGTTTTTAAAAATGCTAGAAACAGCTACTCATTTAACCTAAAAGTGCAAGTTCATTTGCTGACACTTAGTACAGCAGCCCAATAAAAAAAAAAATCTTCAAGGTCACATACTAATTTGTAAAATATATCTACTTCCTTGCACTCTACACACTAGCTGCCGTTATCAGTCTTTTGGACACTTTAGATATGTACTTGCAGACCAGTTTATTAAAAATATTGCAGCAGCACGTTTCTGCTTAACAGTTTAGAAAAAACTCACTATACAGAGCTTGCACTCACACAGCCACAGAGAGGCTTAATAAAAAGTTGATTTTTTTAAAGACAAATATTTTACACCTTGAAAAAAAAATCACACTAAGCTTCACCTCCAATTAAGCACCAATCTAAATGTAAGGTTTAGAACAACTATCCAGAAATACCCAGAAAAATAGAATGTTTGTTCAAGAGGGGAAAAAGTATTTCACAGAAAAATAACTTGCAGGCATTGTTACATGCCTTGTATCACTGCAAGCTCCTAACCAGCAACTCATTCTCAGGTATCTTAGTGGGAACATGGGTTTAATTTGTGGGAAGCAGACCTCTTCTCAAATCCCTCCCAGGTGTTATTTTCACTGAGGAGATTTTGGAGGGGTACTCTGTTCTTTATTTAAGCGTTTGCCAATGGCTGGAGGGGACGATCTGCGTCCTGACTGTCTCCTCTGGTCTTTGGGTTGTCCAGGATGTGACTTTGCAGGGGGAGGTTCTCTGTTTTTCTCTATTGTTTCTGTGGGCTTTCTTTCTTCTTTCCCACATGCTACAGTGTTTGGCTTCTGTTCTTTCTGGGGTTGCAATGTAGGAGGATCCTTAGTTGTTCTCTGGCAAATTTCCGCATAACTAGGTTTTCGCAGTTCCTGGGAAATTGGAAGCAAACAGGACAGAGTTAAACAAAGCATCCTGAGGAAAAAAAAATTACTTTTATGAACGAAAAAGGGTTAAGTCCTTGTCCCAAAAAACTGCTGGACTAAAATATGCAGATGAGGGCTTGAGTATGAAGTTTACAGGCTCTATTATTTATTGCTCTATAGGCAATAAAGCTGAAGACAAGGTAAAATGTAAAACAGTATGCCAGAA
Organism: Dryoscopus gambensis; assembly: GCA_013389985.1. Lineage (NCBI taxonomy): Eukaryota > Metazoa > Chordata > Aves > Passeriformes > Malaconotidae > Dryoscopus > Dryoscopus gambensis. The sequence continues at coordinate 263,704 of WEIT01040870.1, forward strand.
AAATGGGGTACTGGCATAGGGCAAAACACTTCCCTTTCAAACTCTAAACCAGCTGAAACGTGATGAATACTCTGATTTCAATATCAACATATGTATTAATACTTCTACCTCAAGGATACTACTAAGAAGAGAATTCAGATAAGGAGGTATCTTTTGCACTGTTATTTGCATAATTCTATCATGCAAGTAATCACGAAACCACCAATAAGCAAATTTAAAGCTGCTGGACAGATTCTAGGATGCTGGGCTCACATGATTAAGCAACACTGGGTAGCAATAAATACTCTGTTAAACGCAAACTGGAAAAAGTGAAGCAATAAGGTCACTTACTATGGCAGCCCCATTGACTTGTACCGATTTACATGCAGTACTCAGTGTGGAAGAAGAAAGTCTTTCTGTACTCTGTGTCTCTCTCTGCTGTTTATCCACAACTTTGGAGTCCCTGTAAGCATCCAGCAGGAAGCAAGGCTCATGAAAAGTGAAACTTCAGGACAGATGAATGGTTTAATAATAGGTCTAGAAAGTTTGAATATGACTATAAATAGTTACAGCTGTAATTTGCCGAGCACATTATGATCAGCATTGCATTCAAAAACGCTATCAAAAATAGACAAAATATATTCCTGTGCAATATGACACTACCCATAATTTGTGATGTTCTGATAGCATTTAGTTACTCAGTATTTGATTTGCAGATTCCAAATAAAGTGTTACCAAAAAACTTTCTTTCATGGTATGGACATCAGCACTGCCCACAGGGCTGTGGGTTTACTCTCTCTGTTTCAAAGCTATCTAAATGCAAGACAATAAAGTATTCATTAAACTTCTACTCACGGAAACTAAACTATGACACTATATTTTCTTCTGCTTAATGACTGTTATGACTGAATCACTATTATGATTTGTTCAGAAATTAAGCTTTATTGCCTTTACTAAAAGTACAACAAAATATTACTTCTTTCATTGATTAAGATTTTAATAGCTATTTACATTGTTCTGCCTCATGAAAGAAAATGCAAATGTGATTCAGAGCAGAATAATTATACCCATGTAATTAAGTGCTTACTCAGTAGGCTGGGGTGGCGAAGGAGACCTTTCAAAGGTCCTGGGCAATGTAGAAGAAACTGGTAGCGGCTCTCGAGGAATTCCTGATGGAATAGTGTTTGTACTTGCATCCACATTAATGTTCTGAAGGAGGAAAAAAGGCACAGAAGGACAATCAAAATATCCAATTAATATGGTTTGCCTGAAAATTAGCACAACCAGGAAACAGTTCATAGTTCAATTTATGAGGGTAAATTGGCTATAGGAAGGTACAGAAGGAGACAATATTTATACTGTAATGAATATCTTATTTTTTCCTTTATATTTATTTAGGAACATAAATAAATAACACACTCTGGTTATTTCCAAAGAAGTTGCAAGCTTAGGTCCCTTTGGGACATATGTGGAAGACAAAATCACTTAAAATCATTAAGGCTGGAAAAGACCTTTGATCAATCATCACCTTGTCAACTAGACCATGGCACTAGGGGCCACATCCAGTCATTTCTTGAACACTCCTGAGATGGTGACTCCATCACCTCTCTGGGCAGCGTGTTCCAACACTTAACTTCCCTTTCAGCAAAAAAATTTTTCCTGACTTTCAACCTAAACCTCCCCCAGCACAGCTTGAGGCCATTTCCTCTTGTCCTGTTGCTGGCTGCCTGGGAGAAGAGACCAATTCCCACCCAGCTACAGCCTCTGTTCAGGCAGTTGTAGGGAGTGATAAGGTCTCCCCTGAGCCTCCTTTTCTCCAGGCTACACAACCCCAGTTCCCTCAGCTGTTCCTGGTAACTTGTGCTCCAGACCCTTCACCAGCTTTGTTGCCCTTCTCCCTGGACATGCTCCAGCACCTCAGTGTCTTTCTTGTAGTGAGTGCCCCAGACCTGGACACAGGTGCAGGTGCAGCCTCACCAGCATCGAGTACAGAGGGACAATCACTGCCCCAGTCCTGTTGGCCACACCATTGCTGATCCAAGCCAGGATGCCACTGGCCTTCCTGGCCACCTGGGCACACCTGGCTCATGTTCAGCTGCTGTTGACCAGCATCTACAGGTTCTTTCCTGCAGGGCCTCTTTACAGCCACTCCTCCCCCGGCCTGTGGTGCTGCTGGGGGTTGTTGTGACCCAAGTGCAGGACCTGGCACTTGGCCTTGTTCCACCTCACACAATTGGCCTCAGCCCATCAATGCAGCCTGTCCAGACTCCTCTGCAGATCCCTCCCTTCCTGCTCTCCAGCACATCAACACTCCTGCCCAACTTAGTGTTGTCTGTGAACTTACTGAGGGTGCCCTCGATCCCCTCGTGCAGATCACCAATAAGATTATTAAACCAAACTGGCCCCAATACCGAGCCCTGGAGAACACCACTCGTGACTGGAACTGGTGACTTCTTTCAACCTGGAAATTTTGCCCCTGCTGGTAACAAAGGAGGCTTTGCACTGGTTCAGATAACCACAGGTGGCCTATGAAGACAAAGGTCTCCAAGTGCTGTGCACTAAGAACTGTCTCCTTCAAAGCTCTAATTCTGCATCATCCCAACATAATGATTTGCTACCAAGGAAAAGAGGCTTTTTCCACAGCCCTCAAAAGATTCTGCTAGTGTCAAGTGATACTGTGCTTCCAGATAAAGACCAAATAGGTTCAAGATGCATATATTAATTTAAATTGTCACAAAGTAAGTAAAGAGAAAGACAACTTTGTATTCTGAAAAAGATGTATCTCACATTTATAACCATTCTGTTTTAAAGGGTGCTATGCTCTTCGTATTGCTTCTGACCTGTCTCATCCTAAAAACTGTAGAATCTGAAGAGATTCTGGTATGCAGAAGGGAAAGCAATGAGAGAACACAAGCTCAGAAGGAACAAGATAGCCCTCCTTTTTCTGCAGCCCAGCCACCATTCAAAAGGGCATAAACCCTAAGACTCCTATGGTTACTGTTATAAAGAAAAATAATATTTGATGACACTGTTTTAAAATCAAGCACCATAGATTACTGCAAGAGATCTAAGCCTAGTTCGATTCAAAGTAAAAGACTGCAAAAGGTGGATGTTTAGAAATAACAGACCAGCTTTTATAGTTTTACTCACTGTAATGTGTGTGCAAAGGCTTGAAATTGCAAGCTGCTGAGCATTCTGGCCCAAGTGCATCAGAACTTGTAGGTACACGGTTAAGTGAGAATAGCTTCAAGGCAAGCAGACATGCAGGAGCTTTTCCTTGCCAAAACACTCAGCCCTTGATCTGACAGTGCTACACTTCCTTGTTACAAAATGCGCGATGATTACTACCTGCCATTCCCCAGAGCTACATCTAGAAGAGCATCACTAAGCAAAGAGCATAAAGATATGATGCTTGGATAACAACTGCTGGAAATTATAGACCTTTAGTCCCCTCTGCTTCCATACATTGGACTTGCCCATCTATAAAACAAGGGAAGCACTGTGTAACTCTACTTCGGTGCTTTGTAACACCACATCATTTTGTGACATGAAAAAACATTGAGATCAAGGTGAAAAGCAGCCTGTATACATTGGCAAGACTCTGATGCCAGCTCAAACACCTTTGCAGCAGAACACAATCGCTCCTTGGAGCCAGCTGCTGTTATCTTACTCTTTGTTTAAATGCCAGCAAGGAAAGGTAGCATAATCCCCTTTCTTCCACACAACGGTACAGAGTAACTCCTGTACGCTGGAAAACGAAGCTGGTAAATTGAAGGATGCTTTTTAATGTGACAGTGCTCTGCAGTATCTAAAAGCTCCAGTGCCTGACTGATATGAAGACCGCCTCTACAGGAGAAAAGTCTAAGTCCTTTACAGTAAGTACAGTGCAAAGCAAGTACTAGATCTGTAACTGGGGAACAAGGGGTTTTCAGCTGCAGCATTAGTAGCAAGTGCTGGAATTATACTTAAAACCTGAAACACAATAGTCAAAAAACACTTCATAAGTAATAGAAGTACAATACTTCAAAATTAATACAACTTGGCCGAGAACAGCCTACCATCTGTAGTACTGGCACACAGTCAGTTAAACACTGCTCTTAGCATGGCTCTGAACTGCACATTCCCCCCGAATGCAATCCTGGAACATAGCTGCCCCCTCCTACCACTGGCAGGAGACAGAGTAGATGGCTTGTCTGTACAGCCACTGCCTTGGGTACAGGCTGCCCTGCTGCCTCCCCCTTTCTTTATCAGCAAATACCCTCTTCCCACCCCTGACACGTGGGCACCAAAGAAAACACTCCAGACCCAGCCTACTGCAGGAGAAGAGACAAGAGACTGTGGTGGTTCACCACGCTGCTTTGCACTGCTAATCCGGGGCTTAACTTCTTCAGTTGTGGTACAGCTCGAAAAACACAAGTTAAATTAGAGTTACCAAAAAAAGCCAATACAGACTTTCATAGCCCAGAGTGTTCCACAGTGCAGAAGGTTGTGTGAGTCTTGCTGGAGGAGAACATACTGTCACTCACAGATGGCATGGCAGAAACAGTTCTAAGAATGAAATCTATGAAAAGCTACTGCACATTAACTTTCAACTGCATCTCTACTACATCTATACAGCAGTGGTTGCCAAGTTATTCTGGTTATTTTCATCTTTCTGAGCAATATGACAAGACAACGCTGGGATCCAGCTGGTTTTGATAGCAGTTCTTCTTCCAGCTATGATGCCTACTGAAATTATGTAGGCAGCTTCTTTATTTTGGTGCTTAGAAGTTTGTCTCTGTCACTTTGAAGTGTTTTATATACAACTCAGAAGTCTTACTTTCAAGCCAGAGGGAAAATGCATCACATACTTTTCACCTGAGTCTATAAAAAAGCCTGAGGCAGTTGTGAACAGCAAAGAGCATTATTTTCTAATCTCTGCTATTAACATCTACTTATTATACTGGTGCCTATATTCCATACCATTTCAAAGAGAATACCCAACAAATTTTGAGATATAAGTGAAGAAGGCAGCAGCACATCATGTGACAGCTGTTTTTAAACAACATTTCTTATGACCCATGTAAACCCACAAGTTATTTCCAAGGATAAGCACCAAATCTGAACACAAGAGGTATGCAAGTCTTTGTTTACCCAACAAAAATGAACATCCACTACTCACTCTTTCTTTTGACGTTCCTATTACCACACTGGACAGTCTGTTTTCAAATAGGTCTTCGGTCTTTAAATTGCCAGCAGCTCCGGGTAATGGAGGAAAGCTAGATAAACCCAATTCAAAGCTGGGAGATGGAGGTTTTGGGGGTGGTGGAGACTGTGTTTGGCCTCTCTGGAATAGAAATAACATGTTGGGGTTGCTGCACTAGATGACAGAAAAGATGCAACTCTAAACTGTATTTTGCCCTTGATTTATATCAGCAAAGCCCTCGAGAAGGATTCCCCATCTCATCTCCCAAAAAAACCAAGCAGTACTGAGGAATACATGCTTTCATTTTATAATGTTGCCCTTAAAATATTTAATTATTATTTAAATGTCATGGCATATGCATCAGCTTTAGAGATACTGGCATAGTAAGAAGTTTTCCCACTGACTCTTCCTTGAGGACAGACACACTGACAGAGAAAGGAAAACAGTCTGGTTTAGGTATCACGATATAGGGAAAATATAATGTCCATTTATGTACAGTTAGTAATATCCTAAATAAAAAGACAGGAGTCAACAAGAATCTTATTTTCAGATATATGAAGAAATGGCAAGACAGCATGCCTTGTATGTAGTACAGACAACAACAATTTAACTAGTATCAATTGATATTGTCACTGTGTAAAAATGCAAAAGTAAGTGTCAAAACTATTTTTGAAACAGAGACTTTTCAACTAAATCTAAGAAGAAAAACAATGTCTCAAGCAAAAAAAACCAACATCAATGTGCTAAATGTAACTATTCTGCACTAGAGAAAGCAGTTCAGGAGTTAAAAGTACCAGAATTAGAGATCACTTGTGAGGACTGCTGGTAAGGATTTGTAAAGCTATATTGTATTTACACAGGAAAAATAAAACTTTTGTAATATGCTGTAACTGAAGTTACCAATTAACTTCATCTACATAATGTAAACAAAGAAGTAACTGTTTCTTGACTGCGCCGAGGCCTGTGCTAAGATGATCTCTGCTGCAAAATATCAAATGCAAAGCAATCTTCGAGAAGGTTCCCATTTTGAAAAGAAAATATGAGGATATAGTCAAGATGGTGTGAATGCAAAAACAATGCTTCTGAACAAAGAGAACAACAGATACAAGACTATCTTTGAGGTCTTTTCACAAACTACATGTAATGTCAAAAGAATTGTGTGTCGAGAGGGAAGTACGGAAAGAACAAATAAATACAGAGGCAAGAACAACTGCAACTCCCAGGACTGCTACTGACCCAGCATTACCCCCAGGAAGAGTGTTACAGCAATGGAGACTGCAAATCTCCAAAACCAAAGTCAGATGACCTGTCAAAGGTCAGGGAGAGTGACTACACTTATCCAGCTCAAATTGCAAGAGGAACAACTTAAATTTTTAAAAATCATTCTTCAAATCACAGCACATGCTCTTCTTAAAGGGGAATGAAGTTCTGCAATAGCAAATGCTTTCATGTTACAAACATTTTAAGTTACGCATTACGTTTACGTCCTAAAACCCTCAACATATTAAGAGTGGTATTAACATCTTAAAAGAGCAGGATGAGGGAGGACTTCAATGAATTTTAAGTTAACTGCACAAAATTTCTCAAGTTAACTTCTTGTAAGTTGAGTAACTGGCTTTTGTATATAGCCTCAGAAACAATCTGATCAAAAAGTTTCATGCTCTTTTTCAAACATGCATACACTCTAATTTTTCCTTTAAAAAGAAAAATCTTCTAAAGAAGTCATTACTCCATTCAAATACAACCGGTTTTAGTGATGTCCTGTGTACACTATCTAATTGCTACAGCATTACACAAGAAAGAGGATACTGGATTCCATTATTTCCACAGTCTAAAGTGGTAAAATTTTCATCTTTTGCTTCCAAGTATACTTCCTTGCAGTGCATGCAGTCACGGGTGTGCAGCAGCTCTCACCTCTGCTCAAGGTGCAGCGCTGGACACTACAGACTAGAGATGCTTGGCCCAGGAGAGACTGGAAGGAACCCGGTTGCACAGGCTGCAATTACAGTCTGCTGCTGACAAAAGGGAACCGTGCGTCTCCAAAGAAGTCACATCCACCAGTTTTTACATTCAAAGTTCAAATAACTTTTGCAGTCAGCTCCATCAGAAGTGCTGCTCTGCTAAGTAAGAGCAGCCAAGGTAATCCTTTCACTCCAGTCACTCACACACCTAACCTGTACCACCTCCTTGTTCTTTTAAATACAGAAGAAAGTTAACAGGAAAACTTCACTCTAAAAATTCAAGCTGCTTTGAAAGGGCAAAAGGAAGAAGTACTGGGAATCCTACACATAATCTGGTCTCACTGTCTCTGGGAAGTTTGATGTGAACTAAAAGGAAGGAATCACTTGCTAAACTTTCTTGCTCCTTCACCTAAGTTCACTAAGGCCACTCAACAGCAAGAGCCACAAACACACAAATGCAACGATTCCAGACCTTTAGGGAAATGTTATGGCTCATGCAGCAGTGTTATTTTACAACTGTAACATCAATAAAGAAATAACCTGGTTTGACTTCACAAACATGCCATCTGTGGCAAAAACAAATTGCAAAGAAATGACTGGTTTTATCACATCAAACCTTAAATCCTACAAAAACATGTTTTTTCTCTTCTACACCTAGTGCAGCCTTTTCAAGTATCAAGGCTACTTTGGTATTAACCTTGAATTCCAGTTTTACCAAAACCACAGTATTTTAATAGTGTTAGCATACACTTACCAAGTGGCACTTGGAGAGGCATTTAAGAAAATGAACTTCATAACCACTTAAGAAAATGACCACTTCATAATGAATATTTTTGCTATACATTATGACACAAGGATCTATAAAATGTTCTTCAATGTCACCATGACTGATAATGAAGTACCAAGTGTTTTGAACTTTAGTTTAGCTGTTTAGCTATTCCTGAAAGTGAACACTGCCATGCTAGAAAAAACTGAGATGGGAATTTTCTGCTACTGCAAGAGTAATTTTAACTTTTCCTTGATTTCTGCATTAATGGAAAATCTTCTCTGGTACCCAAATGCAGTAAACACACGTGACTAATGTCTTTAATCAACTGTGATGTACAACTGCTTGTGCAGTAACTTATGTCACCTGCTACTCCCCGTTAATATCCATACTGTTGCCTTGTTACCCTACTTTAGAGACAAATAAGATCATGAACACTCACTGTAAACTTGTCCTCCCTTTTCTTTCGGTAGCCATATGAATTTTTCCTATGGGAAAGAAAGCAGATTTCAGAACGTTGCCTAAAAATGGATGGACAGCAGTTAATGAAAACAGAAGAATTTAATTTCAATTGCTATTTCATCCATCTTCATTCTACACAGGTTATTAAGAAATGTTTTAGGGAAAAATTCCTAGCAAGCTCTCATTAAAATAAAGGTATAGATCTTATGCAAATCAGTGTAAGAATACACTGGTTACAAGTAATTCCTGGTTAAAAGTACCTCAGTAGAGATTTCATACAAGGACTAGACAAAGCATTAAAACATCCAGATAAGGGGTTTAGGATTATTTTGTATACCAGTGTAACTTCTCAAATATAGCTAACTATTTTCAATCCACATAAAGCTCCTTCAAAACATTTTCAGCACTTTGCCCCCAGTCCTGCTTCAGGTAAAGCCCCTCCAAGCAGAAGTGTCAAATTTGCAGTGCATTCTAATTCAGGTTCAATATATTTTATAAGTTTTTTGCTTGACTTTTATTACTCTAAATGTATTCAACAGTGAAACATTAAAATGTAATTCTAAGTACTGACTATTCCTGTACGTTTTTGTAGTCTATGGTTTGAGCCATGTTGTTTCCCAACTTCTTAATTATACTTTCATCCATTAGTTATAAAACAATTTGATAAATTAGATTTAGAAAAGTATTACAACCCTTGCACAAAATCCCCATTTAATTTTGCAATGATACAAGTCTAAAATAGGATCATCTGCAAAACACTTGAGTTATCTTCCAATTCAGTAAGTTACTCAAAATGTGATTCACTTGGAGACATAAATACAGCCATTATTGAAGCTGCAGAATACTTTTATAAAGCACTTATTAAAACTGTATTTATAAAAATTCCAGTTCAGCTCCCCAGGTAGTTGGTTGCGTTTTGTTTGGTTGCTTTTAAAACTACATAACAATAGTTTCCTTAGCTGCCTGCAGCCATTTTTCCTCCCTCCATACCAATCCATCATCTTTGTTGTTGTGTAAGCCCAATTTGGTCAAGATTCTGATCTTTCAACTTAAGAATGGGCACTGCTAATACAGGTTCACGTGCACAATCTACCACGCTGAACAACGGAATGCACAGAACTTCTTCATTAAAGTCAAACATATAATATGCAGAAACTTTATTGCACCAGATGAAGAATGGATAGAGGATTAGATCTTACGGATCTTACAGATCTAAACTGTTCACCTGTTGCCAAGAATGATTTTCATCTGGTAGGAAAGTATGCAAGTCCAATTTGCCTTTGTTCTGTATTTAACACTTTCTGTGAAGTACTTTGCAAAATTTTAGGCTGGAGGAGAGAGTGTCAGTTTGAAGCAGTATTGAAAACAGTAACGATACCACGCCTCTACTAAATGGAGTAGTTCAGAAGCAGCAGTATTTGCCTGTTCAGAGGACAACTACGGAGCACACTCACCTTCCTCTCCCTAATCCAGGGGACGAGTCAACACTGGTCTGTTCCATCCGTCCAGTTCCCACTTCCCTCTTGGTGTAACTGGTGGTAGCACTCTGCATCCGTGTCCTGCTTTGGCCCGGCTGCCGCGTCTGTGGACTCCTGACGCCATTGATTAAACGATCAGCAGAAAAGTTGAATATTGTAGGACTGTCTAGTAGCCCAGGTCCCCTTTCTGCACTGGGTATTGTATGTCGTATATGTGACTTGCTAGGATTCCTATAAATTCAAAAGTCATTTCAACATACGCACTATCAGAGATCTTCTGAGGCCTAAGCCTATTCACAGAATTCAGAAGAAGCAAGATCTTCAGTCCTTTTATCACTTATTTAATTTATAAGAATGATCAACATTCATTATAACAGGTCTTGTGAATTATTAAAATTAACCTTTTCCCTGTCTGTTTTTAACTAGACCTTTACTATATGAATAATCCTGCTTATGACATGTCATCTCTCAGAATACTTCAGCTGAATACCCTAAATCACAAAACAGACAAGTTCTCAGCTTTCAGACTGCCCATTTACATTTCAAAACACTACATCCATTAACAACAGGAGCACCATGTGCCCTTTGGCCTCACCTTTGGCACCAGGTTCAATTTCACAAGTATTCTCAAGTTAGGTGGCGTTACTAAAATAAGCAGATGAAAATCCCATGTGCCAGATAATACAAGAGCATTGTTAAAAGACAGATGAACTTGCCTGTTCCTGGGAGGATATTGTCTGAGTGTTGTCAGTGGAGAAGCAGCAGGCTTGAAGGTTGGAGATGTGAACCCATTGATAAATCCAGTATTTGGAAATGGCGTTACCTAAAAAAATGTATTGCATGCTCATCATTATAAACAAACTGATTATTACTTTTCCTAAGCCCATATTTTATGTCATTCTGTGCAGGACACTACTTAAAAGATTGGCTCAAGCAGAAACAGAGCACCTATCTAGTGCCTTGTAGCTAATTTACAAAATTTCTGAATAAAACCTAAGCTTCTGTATTTCTGAGAAGTCATCCACTACACATATTCAACCTACGATAGTTTAAGAGGGTTGAAAAATATCAAGCCAAAATTCTTGGCTGTAAGTTAAATAGCTCTCCTCCTATTTCACACCATACTATGCATGACTTTGGAGTACAGAGATACTTCTTTATCAGAGCCTCTTATCTACGTGGCCTGTAATTGTTTCTCTTATAATTTATATGCGAATTCCTCCCTAAAAAAACCTCAACAGCTGCTTTTTAGTTCCTCATTCTACTTCCATGTGACATCTAAATAAAGCCTACAGAATAAATGGATGTTAAGTGGAACTGTGATGCTTTTCAGATCTTACCACCTTACTCTACCTGTGAAAGACTGTCTTCTTGTCTGAAGAAACAACATTAGCAAAAGATTTTCTGGGGTGGATGCATATCAATGTCTAGTGGTAACAAGATACCTCAAAACCTGAAGCATGTTCAAATAATTTCTCCAACCTCACTACCACGCTATTGTCTTTTTAATTTAAATGTGTGAGTTTCATTTAAGAAATGTTACTGTTAGCACAGGCAAATGCTTGCTTGTCTTCTCCCCCTGAAAATAACTACAATGCAGAACAGTAAGACTCTTTCTACACTCTACTAAATGATGAGAAACAGCTGGGATTAAGACCATTGGCTATAAAGGTACATTTAAACTTGAAAAAGGTTTCTTGCACAAGTTAACTCACTAATCAAAGGAAAACAAAATTTAGCACCAAAGCTGTCATGTCAAACTACTGCTAGCCTAACCTAGCATGCACGACAGCAAATGCTACCTCAGACTTCACAAAAAGGCCATTAAAAGAGGCTTGTAATAAAGCTCCTTGAAGAACAAAGTTTCATCAAAATAATGCTTTGAAGTGCTCTCTGGTTTAAGAGTTACAACTTGAATGCTGCAAAATTCCATCTAAGCTAGCAAGCAACCACTGAACCTGAAAAATGAGAAGACACCGAACATGTTAGGGACCCTAGCAATATTCAACCCTTCTTTCTTTATAGTGATGTGCAATCTTTTTGGAGGAAAAAAATATTTTTTTTTCCATTTTCCAATAATACCAAAAGCATCTCCACAGAAGTCATCTAGCTCAAACATACTTTCTTTCCAATTTCTTTTTCTTTCCCCAAGCAGGGCAAACTAGATCTTTTCTCAAATACTATTAAGTACATGATGAATAATAAGGTCGTTTTAGAATCCTGAAGACATGTGTTGCCATATTCAAGCTTCAAAACTAAAAAATGGTATGCCCATACTACTGGGGTATTCAGTCTCAAATTAGAGATGAGAGAAAGCAGTGTTTATGTTGAAGCAGAATAGAGAAACTTTGCTGTATTTTCACACAAGTCTCTACATGCAAACTGCAACCCTGTCTCATGAAAATTATTGCTGTGTCATGGTTCCTCATGGCCCCTGTTCTCCTCAAGTGATTTCTATTCAAATATAGCTCTTCCTACAAAAGAATCAAGAAACATCACGTTACAGTCATGTACATAAAATGCAGCTAACCAATGACAATACACTGCAAAACAGTGAAAGACAAAGCTCAGACAATTGATTTCCTGTTTTGACTAATAAAAGTAGGATATCTTTAATGTTCGCACACTCAATGTCTTCCCCAAAGGACAGGACTAGTAACTTTCTTGAATACATAAAGTTACAGGATAACAAGGCAGATACACAGTCTGCTGTACCCAAACCTGTGGCTTATTTATCTATGTCTTCTATACCATACCCATCCAGCTACTTCAGTATCCCAGAGCAAGACTGTGCAATGGTCAGTCTTAGTTTATCTACAGGAAGAGTCACATTCATTGCTGCTTAACAAGGCAGCTTTCTCCTGGAATAACACTGCTCACTGTGTTACCTTGTCTCGTCTGCATTCTTCAGCTCCCCCAGAAAACCTCCCCCTGCAAGGGCCCTGCTTCCCTTCCCTGGGTGTGAAGTGTTTAGCACACCAACCTTTTAATTAGCTGGCGGTTCAGTACAAAGGATGTTTGTTCAGGTTTGCTCAAGGACACTTTAATCCTCTGCCAAAAAAAACCCTCTTAAGAACTTCTAATTTTGAGCATTGCTCCCCTCATTTCTTTGAACCGCAAGTGAAGAGGCATCTCCAGAGGGGAGAAAGAGGCTCCAGATAGGAAACCTGAGCCTCCCAGCCATTACAGGAGACTGCCCGTGTATTTGCAAGGTAACAAAGCCAACTAGAAGGGGCCAAGGCAATTCTGAAGAGACTGTCACAATGGAGAAGATGGAAGCAGCACTGCAGGATACAATGGATGTCTCATTAGAGTACATAAGGATTTACTGCTACCATCCTAGCTCCAAGGCTTAACAACAGCCCCGTCAAGAAAATAATTAGAAAAGTAACTTAAAAGTGATTTTTGTAATTAGCAAAAGCAATTTTACTTTTCATTGGCAAAAGAGATGTTACTATTGCACAGAAAATATTCTGCTTTAAGAACATGCCAAATAGGGCAATTCAGCATGTTAACCTAGAACCTAATTTCCTGCTAGAAGATCAAGATAACCTGGTATCTTGACAAATCTTTACTAAAGAACTGCCTCAAAACCTAAAAGGTTTAAGAAGAGAATCACATTCCAGTCTGAGACCAGATACAATTTTCAAATAATCCATCTTGTACACCACAGGAAGGATTTTGAAGGACTGTTTTTCATGAAGAACAGGAATCTTAAACTCCCCTCTTCAGGATACATTTCCTACACTTCAATAAAAAATAATACCAGCTTTGAAAACAACACAACCCTTTCAGAATCCAGAGACTTACCAAAGAAGGGTCAAGGTAGCTGTGCGTGGCTGACCAGGTC
>WEIT01040871.1:0-12249 GCA_013389985.1 Dryoscopus gambensis
ATGGGAAACTATTAAAAAAATTAAAAAGTATTATGTTCTGGTTTCAAAAATTAAACTAAAATGGATGCAGTTCACAGAAAGTCAAAGAATGCTTCTCAAACCCTGGTTCTAAACTGAGTCAGATTCATATTACAAAAGTGGGTCTGATACTTTCTGTTTAATTAATAGTAGAACCTAGTCTGCAAGACACACTCATCCCCTTAACTGGGAAACATTTTACTTAGTTCTTTATTTAGCATTTCATAAACATTGGGCCAATTTCATCTTTAGGGTAGCTTTATTGAAACCAATGAAAAAAGCCAAATATCTAATTAACTGTAAAACTTTGGCAAGTATGCAACTATTTGGCAAGAAAATACATATTCATCAAACAGTGCTGTGCATATAATGAATTACAGAATTAGGTGATAAGCCGCCTTTATTATGCCAATAAAACTTTTAGAAATAATTTAGCTCTAAACAAAGTTTCATTTTTTGGGGAAGAGATGACACAGACACCTGCCTTATTATGGCTTTGACATCTCTATGAGCAAAATAATTTCTGAGACCTCTGGTAGAATATTTCTGTGCTATGAGATCAATTTAGCTGCAAGTACACCACAAATTTGAATCCAATTCCTATAAAAGTCAGTAAAAGTATTTATGATTTCTTTCCTCATCGTATAGACGACTAAAAACAGAACAAACCTCTACCACAACAATTTTTAGAAATACTGCTATAATTGAATAATGGTAATAGAATATCTGTATATACTTAATGACTGAAAGGATATCACTTAAAAGTAATGTATATAATGTAGATGGTTTCACTAGACTACGCTATATCACTGCACAGCAAACTACTGTCTTTCCTAAAAGAATATTGTTTCTTCAGCATGTCTACCACTACCCTTCAAGACCAACATTTTGAAGCAGACTTCACAGGCACACCAAAAAAACCTGCTCTGATCTATGAGGCTCTGCATGAGAAACTGCAAACTGAGCCATGGGGAAATTCTTGCAAAGTTGCTATTCCCCCACCATACAAAAGCTGCAATTGCTATCGAAAACAGATAAACTGTGGGCAAAAATATCTGCCTTTCCTGAGATCTGACCTGCTGAACAGCTGACTTCCTTAAAAAACTAAATACAAGAGTAAATATTGTAATAGAAACTCCTTCACACTTATATGTACTAATACATCTTCTTCATTCAGACAGACTACACATTCTGTGGTTACTTGTTTTAAAGGACTATGAAAAGAAAACATATACCTTAAAAATATTAGAAGAGGCCTTCCTACTTTAAACATTTGACATAAATATTTAACGATATTTATTTCCCATCTCATTCTTGTAAATAATTTTTTTTGGTGAGTATGTAGGAACACACGCATAATATACAGCCTTAGATTAATTTTGTATCATATTGTGGGCTTTATTGAGGACTATCTTCAATTATTTTAAAATATTGTTCTTGTGCAGGAATATAACCTCATACTGCTCAAAAGACTGACTCACATACAGATGAGATGGTAGAATCCATGTACTGGAAATAAATCAGGCTCCAAAGGGTCTTTCCACTGGACTACTCAGGTCTATCAAAGAAAACCTTCTTGTACAACAGGCAGATATTTTATTTCCAGTCACCACAAAGAAATATTATGGGATATAGAAA
Organism: Dryoscopus gambensis; assembly: GCA_013389985.1. Lineage (NCBI taxonomy): Eukaryota > Metazoa > Chordata > Aves > Passeriformes > Malaconotidae > Dryoscopus > Dryoscopus gambensis. Next base: position 1,657 of record WEIT01040871.1, read on the forward strand.
ATTACTATTGCTGGTAGATATGTGAGATTTTCATCTCTTCTGCCATACAGTAAGGAGTCATTCCAAGGGATTACTATCGACAAACACCTGCCATTATTTCCATGGGTATTTAGCAACTCTTCAGTAGGGAAGAGACTGAAAATGTCTTCTTGTATTGCCTGTAGTGCATGTGCAGAGTATCCAAACCAGTGCATTTTATTTCATATCAAGAAATGACAAAAGAGTATGAGGAAAGGGAAGGGGAAAAGAAAAAGGGAAGCTGTTTTTGAAGCCTGTAAAAGCAAACTGAACAAAATAACTGAAAGCACTCTTGACATGCTCAGAACCAGCATTTCTCAACAGGAAAAAGTGTAAAATTCAGTGAGTCAGAAACTTTGTCATGGGATTTAGGTTTTGCATATATCTCATTATTTTGTGTGTAAAACAGTCCTGTAAAACACCATGAAATACCCACAGTTTCACCGAACAAGTAACGTGCCTCTTCAAGTCTTGAATTATCATGCTGGCCAGCTTTCAGTATCTTAAATCTCACTCAGTGTCACTAGACTGAGTAGTGACAGAAGGTCCAAAGACAAATGGTTTTCTTCTTTCATACTTTTTCCAGGCTGGACTTATATTATGCAATCACTCAACACTTGTCCCCTAACCACCAATTGAAAGAATTTAAGTATTAAAAATAGGAAAATTGAATTGCTCATAAATTCCTTTTGTTTCTTTTCTTTTTAAAGAACACTAAAGATAAATTTCCAGCAAAAAATAAAATCATTGCTGCCCTTAGTGTAAGCTTCATTTTGACACAGAGCAGGGGCTTATTAACTGGGATGAAAATATCTGGCAATTGCTTCATTTTCCGTCTGACATTGTCATGCTTATTGGTTGTACACTACAAAAAAAAAAGAGAACTGCTCTAAGGATCATAGCCTAAGAAGAGGAAATCATACTTTGCTTCTTCTACAACTCCCTGTAATTTCATGAAAATTTCCTGTGAATATTTCTGAGGTCATAATCATCCTGCATAGCATCCACACACTAGTTTAAAAAAAGGCAAATATGGAGGAAAACCTCAACAAAAGCACTGAGGCAGAAATCTCCAAAAATCCTCTTTTCACCAAAATAACAATATGTAAAAAAATGAAGTGGAATAAAGATGAAAATTGGAGGAAATACCATTTTTCTGTAACGTTTTCCTCTTAGCATTTGAAGATCCTACAATGGCTGCAGATAACAAAGTGGAGTGAAGGAGAGGCACAGATGTGCCAAATCTGAAACACATTTTGAGCAGAATAGAAATTGAGAAAATAAGAGTCCTGGTGAAGCTGGCAGATGAGTTGCACAAAAATTTCATCATCTCAGACATAATTAGAGGTTGTACCTCAGTCTGAAATGCTGGATGTAGAAACAGACTGGATTTTGTTAGAAAAAGAAATTATGAATCTGAATCTTTCATATTTCCTTTTTTTTTTTAAATTAATTTTATGCTTCTAGATATTCTCAGCATACAATGAGGAAGCTGATAGGACTACTGTGAGAAACTTGAGAGGACTTATTTCATGGTAAAAAAAAGCCATGAAGGAGAGTCTTACCTTTGCAGAATCTTACTGGTGGGATATAAATGCAAACCCAAATGAATGCTGGTCCTTAACAGGGATCCACCCATACAGCCATCATACATAAAATGTAGTATGACAGGAAGGCAAATTCTCTGCCTGAAAATGCATTTCAGACACAAAAATCACGTCGGCCAGGGTAACAATGTAAAGTTAAGGTAATGCCTGGATCAACAATAACATTGTTAAATGATTTTTTAAATGAGCCTATACATCTCTTATTTCAGCTGCAAGTCCAGTTAATATTTTTTCAGCAAATGATTGATTTTAGGAAATGCTTGGGTGGGGAGGTAGAAATATGATCTAAAGCCACACAGACAGGGACAGAGACAAAGCTGTGATGTACTTGATGCTGGTACGGTATCTTGGTTACAGATGCGTAAGCTTATCTATTTAAAAGAATCAGGTGGATAAATTATGCTGAATCTCTTCTCCACTTTTTCCTTACAAATCACCTGATTTCCCTTTAAAAGCTAATTATCCTTGTTAATTACTTTTGAATCCACAGAGTGTGTCAAAGTCATTGAACTTATTACTTTTTAATGTGTTTGCGTGGGTATTGTTGCTTAGGTCTGAAGCGGCAGGAGCAGCCCCGCTTGGTCCCCAGGAAGCTCCTCATGTCTGGTTTCCAGCCTCGCAGTTGCCACGACTGGGGGAGAAATGAGAAACCCTCCTTCTCTTTGCAAATCACACATAAAGATCTGCCCACAAGAGCACACCCTGGCCTTCACGGGTGTTGCAAAGACTTCTGATACGCTCCTGCAGCAAGGGTTGCTCCCCACTGGTGCAACTCATCCTGCTGCACTTAGCGTGTCCCTGAAATGTGCTCCTTAGCATCCAAAAGAGAGCTGGGCAGAAAACTAGCCAGGATCAGTCATCATGTTTGTGAACAATATATCCCTTGCAGGAGCAATGTCGCAACTCATGTCAGAACATCCCTTCGAGTGTTTTGCTGGTTTTCCTATTTACCTGCTTCAGACTTCCTACAAACATGGACAGTGGAAGAAGTCACATCAAGGAGGCTAGACTGATGCAATCTCACATCTCAGTAGTGGTATGCAGACAGCATGGCTGCCCTGGAGCTAAATTCAGAAGGGCGAAACTCTGGCTGTGTTTTTGCCTCCCTATCTGGGTGGATCCGTGGCACAGAGCACACAACCTTTGCATTCACTCTCTTCATGGAGGGGTCAGATCTGACAGCCTGGCTCAGGTTTGATTGCAGCTTATTGCAAAACGAACCACCAACGTGTAGAAACAACACAGAGGTTGTAACCTGATTATGCAGAAAAGTAACAAGATAAATACATGTTTCATGAAAATCACTGTGCGCAAAAATAAGGCTTTGGAAGGTGGAGAATGTGCTCCCAAAGGCAACAGAGTTGTCATTTGCTCACGAAGGCTGTCTGGATTTCTCTTTATAGCTAGTACTCTAAGTCATGCTTTTCTGTATCTCAGTCAAAATTTACTAAATTTTGCTAAATATGTGCTCTAAAGTTGGGATTTTTTAGTATGAATTTATACTATTATTTCTTTTTACTAAATATTGCCATACTAAAAAAAATCCTACTATAATAAATTTATGCATAATTTCCTGAGAATATCGCATACCACGGAGCTGGAACACTGACAGAATGTTGAAGCCGGTGAGTAGCCAAAAAGCAAACCTGTTCTGAGGTTCAGGGCCTCAGAGGCCTGCAGATGAGGAAAAGGAGGGTGACTGTGGTCTGATGCAGCAGGCACACCTTCCTTCAACTTGCCCAGAGCCAGGTAGCATGTTGGGGAGTGGAGGGTTGTCTTCCCTGTCCCTTGGCTCCTGCCTGACCATCCCTTCAGGATTCTTCAGGAGCATGATACCTGGAGTAAGGAAGCAGGAGAACTGAGAAGGGCTGTTTTTCCACCACTCTTGTACGTCTCTCAGGACCATATGGATATTTCCTAGCTGAAAGAGGCTTTACTTGGTAAGTAGAAAAGACTCCTGACTATACATTGATTTCTTCTTTGTGTTTGGTTCCCCTTAGAAGGATTGTGATCATACTTTGCCTGCAACTATGCCAATAACATCCTAAATCAACCCTTACTCTCTTTTCCCACCAGACACATGAATTCTTTTAAACAGCTGATGTGAAACGTGCCAGTCAGTATGTGGGGAAAGAGTCTAATTTTTCACTTGAAATGAGGATCTGGTCTGAAAAAAAGATGCAAACACGTAATTCTCATTTGATTTCAACAGGATTTAGTGTAAAAGTGGAGTTAGACTCAGTATCTGCCTCTGGGACTAAGCAACTTCAGAGATACCCACCAGGATAACATAACAAAAAACCTCAGCAAAGTGTTTACAAATATCGCTAGCCTTTAAAAGAAGAATGAGGAATGATAATGATGCTGTGATACACACAGCTAGACCAAACTGAGTTGATAGGAACCTGAAAGGGTTTCAATAAAAGAGAAATTCATAAGGGCATAAAGAGGGGCAGAAGTGCAAATACACAGAAACAAAGACTTGCCTTCTCCCACCTTCCAGAGTATGAATTCCTGCCATAAAATCCTTAAGGAAAGGAAAAAACCCCAAAAGCCAAAACCATTTTAAAATTAGGAGGTTGATTTGAAACTAATTGTACTACTCTCAGAAACAAGATATTATCCTCTTCAAGTCTCTTCCTTAAGAAGGGTTACTAATGAGTGCAGATACCATTTTATAGAAGAGGAAGAGGATTTGAATTTTGTGTCAGATACAGAAGAATTGCCGTATTCATCCCACTCCCATTAGAGCCAGTAAGAATTTTCCCATTGATTTCAGTGGGAGCAAGGTCTTCAAATGCAGCAAGAGTAATCCCTTGAAAGCAGAGAAGAAAGGCACAAAAGTTTTTGAATGCCAAGGCCAAACATTAATCTGGAAGATCTTTCTAGCCAAGGGCTCTAAGAGTTTTTATTTGATCCCACTTTTGAACGGCAGGCAGCAGTTCTGGTCAGCGGGGGCCAAGGTGCTCACCATCATTGGGTTCATTCAGATGTAGCCCCAAGGAAGATATTTCTTGCATGAGACTATTCAGTTGTAGAAATTCATCCCAGAGGACAGCCACTGGAATGTCTCAGTCACTGCCCTCAGTGCCTATGGCTGGTCTCATTTATTTGGGCTGGTATATTTTAGTCTTTTCTTACTATTTCCTGTTAAACTTTCTGCCTGGTCCATTTTTCTTACAACTTGGTGGAAAGGCAATCTGTGTAGCAGTTACTTATTTTTCCCTATATTCACTACAGTTTGCTTAGCCTTTTGTGGTAAGTTGGGCTGGGGCAGGTCAATTCTATACATCTGATTCAACAGAATACAGACATACTGCAGCAAACTACTTATGATAACTTCAGTGCATGAATATTAATGTCAATAGCATGGATCACCAAAAGGTAAATTAAGAGCCAATGTAAATTTTTACATAAAGTCAATTTTGTCTTTCAGGTTCCAAATGTTTTGTTCACCTTTCTTCCTACCTGCCTTCATTTTCATGTCTCAGAATGACTCCAAACTGGCATCGTAGAATGGGAGAGAATGATCTCACAATATAGATGATATTGCCAAAAAAAAAAAAAAAAATCATGCCATGTTTTCAGCTTGTATTTGGAAAAGCAACCAACTGAGATTACTCAGGGAAGTTACCATTTTCTTGGATTTGAATAGAATATATGAATAGGGTTTGTACTCTAGAATTCACACCCCAAAACTGAAAAATGGCAATTTAAATCAAACAAAATGCATATACTTCGGGCACTCTTTCTTTATTTACATTAACACGTTAACAAAGTGAAAATGGACAGGGAGACTTATTCACCATGTTGGTGTCTTAGATTACTGTGCAATGTTTTTACTGATATCTGTTAACCATTTCTAGGGTAAAATGATAGCCATGTCATACTATGATGGGACAAGTATGGCAGCTATTTTCCAGCCAAGTTTGACTGTCACAAGTATCTCTATAAATCTCCCACAACATACATTTTTTAATGAATTGAACTAATATAGTATAATTATAGATAATCATTTGATTTAAGCATAACTTACAAAGTAATTTCATCTTTTAAGGAGGTACATTAAGTATAGGACAAGAAAAAAAGCTGCTGTCAAACTTTGTTTAGCCTTATTCTTTGTCTGTTAGACTCCATTCATCCTTAGAATAGTACACTAACCATTTCTCCCTGCTTGAGGAAAAAGAAACACTTGAGGATTTGGTTCTTAAAGAAAATGAATAAAAGAAAGGCAAAATATCTGGTATTTTCTTCTACTGAGTTCACTCAGGATTGGTTTTCCATATTTAGGTCTAGATTTAGCGTTCAGTGAAGTCAGAGACTTCTCAAGAGTCACCAAATTAAGTGTTAGTGTTACTGTGATTGATAACACAATCACTTCAGGAGTTGTAGGCAAACAACACAAGCATACTGCTTAGAGGAGGCTCAGCCTTTTCATGACTGGCTGGGATGCACCAGGCCCAGCATCGCCAGCCAGGTGAGGGAGGGGATTGTGCTGCTCTGCTCTGCATTGGGGCAGCCTCACCTTGAGTGCTGGGGGCAGTTTTGGGCACTGCAGTATAAGAAACACATTCAGTTTTTAGAGAGCATCCAAAGGAGGGCCACAAGGATGATGGAGCATCTGGAGGGGAAGCCAAATGTGGAGCAGCTGAGGTCACTCGTTCTCTTCAGCGTGGAGGAGACTGAGGGTGACCTCATCACAGTCTGGAACTTCCTTGTGAGGGGAAGAGGAGGGGCAGATACTGACCTCTTTACTCTCATGACCAGTGACAGGACTTGAGGAAATGGTCTGAAGCTTACCTGGGGGAGGTTTAAGTTGGACATCAAAAAAAGGTTTTTCACCTAGAGAGTGGCTGGGCACTTGAACAGGCTCTCAAGGACAGTGATCACAGCAGCAAGCCTGAGAGAGTTCAAGAAGCATTTGGACAATGCTCTTGGGCACATGTTGTGATTCTTGGAGTGTCCCATGCAGGGCTAGGTGTTGGATTTTGATGGTCCTTTGAGTACCTTTCAACTCAGCATATTGTATGACAGCTCTGTGATTCTAAGAAAACGTCTTTCCTCATTTGAGTGCAGAGACCACACTTACAGGAACTTTCAACATAGCAAACCAACAGTTCTTTCCTTCTTTCCCAGCACTCAGCATCCTGTGTCATGAATGAGTATGAAATGCAACCTGAATTCATGAGGCAGAATTCGTGAAGCAGTCCTGAGCCAGGTCATGTGCCAAAACAATCTGAAAGATGTGGAATTAATGCTTTACTGTTCTAATGTTGCCTGTTCCAAGCTATTTCATCCCTCTCTGCCTCATTTCCCCACTGAGAAACATAGAGAATGTTTCTCCTTCCTTTCTCCTCCCTGACCCACTGTCCCTTGTCTCTCTAAACACCTAAGACCTTTCAGTAACAAGGCATGTGCCCTCTGATTTCCAGTTTCAAAGACTGTCCTTATTATAATGCTATTGATGTCATTCATTTCATGGCAAGTTTTATTTATTTATACATAATTACATATTTTTTGCATAAATACTGCTATTTATGGATATTAATAGTAAGGCTGACTTTTCAGGATCTGGTTCACTATTCTTCTTCTGTTCTCCTAATCTAAAATTTAGAGACAACAGAGCACATAATACCTTTATACCTTTAGCTTACAAATGAACCAATCAAACCTTTTGAAATAATAATAAGTATTGCTAATAAGACTGAACATATAAAATGTTTTCCCACTGGGATATGGTGTGTTTCTGTACAATAAAGCATTATATTTTAAAAAAAACAAAAAAACACAAAAAACCCCAAAGCCACAACAAAAACTCAACAAAAATATTTTAATAGAAACTACCTCCCTAAAACAAAAAGAACAAAAAACCCCAAATCCATATGTCAGCTACAGTGAAGCCCTAATCCATATGTCAGCTACAGTGAAGCCCTAAACCCATTGAAAAGATAAATGTCCAGAAGCTTGGAGTCAAGGACTGAACCACAGTCTCCTTGAAGTAATTGGAAATATTTTCACAGAGCAAAACACTGGCTAGTGCCCTCCTGGGTGATGGCTCTGTTGTGGAAAGTTCCTATTCCTAGGTGTAGCACAATCAACTTTCACCAGATTTTGGGGCTATGGGTCTCACAGCAGCTATAGGCTCTCATAGTCACTGATGGAAGGCTCTGAGTATGCCCACTGGGAATAGAAATGTTTGGTTTTCCAGTCTTTTGATGAGTGAGCTGTCTCGTCTGCAAAATCAGATTGGGATCATAATGAGAGGAAACTTTGCTAGATGTTGGAGAAGAGTCATGAGACATTTGTGCAGCTAAATAATACGATGAGGGAGCAGTGAGATAACTCATTCATTGTGCCTAGAGCTGGGAAAAACAAATAGGGAATTAAATGCAGTAGGGATCAGAAGAGGAGTTCAGTCAGCCTTAGACTTGGAGGGTAAAAGTTCTTTAAATTGTTTAACATCTTCAGTTTGAAGGACATGACACAGTTACTGCACTGCTGTCGCCACTGCCACAAACCAGTGTGTCCTTCACATGGCTGGTTTCAGTACTGCTTTTTGCACTCAGAGCCATGAGCTGAATTTGCTGAAGTACAGCTTATGCTTCACAGGAAAATAGCCGGTTTTGTTAGGAAAAACAGACTAATTACACAAAGCTCCTAATGCTGGAAAGTTATTTGGTACATGTATTTTAGTGATGGGATAGGATGAAAAGAGAAGCCATTCTTAAAATTATACACTCAGTGAGGCAGTATGGCTTGAAAGTGATTAGCTGGTAGAAGATTAATCACAACCATTATAAGGAGGTTTAATAATTCATGCTGAAGCTTAAATGTAATATTTGTGCAAAGAAAGGCACTGAAGCTGCGGTGTGATTAACTTCCTCGATATGCTTCAAAAGCTTTTTGATGAGTTGAGTTGTTTCTACTAGATCTGTAAGTCTTTGGAAATCTCCCAGAAACAGGAATGACTTCCTTGTTTGAAGCTTATCTTTTCAGTAAATAATAACCTCATAAACTTTACAAAAACTCAGCAAATATGATTTTGTTTCAGGATGTCTGGATGACTAGACAGTGTTGGTTTTGGTAGGATTTTTTATTATTATTATTACTATTGGCCTGTTACATAAGCAGGAATTTGTGATATCAGGTGTTGATTTGTTACCAAAAGTTCGGTAAAATAAAAACTCCTTGACGCCACTGTGACAGGAAGAAGCAGGCATTCTTTATTTGGCAGGATGCACGGAGGATAGCTCCTCCCAAAAGCGGTGCATACTGGGTATAGGAAAGTTCCTGTTTATATACTGTATTCTACATACATATTCATTGATTGTCCCAGACTAAACATACGTATGTGTAACGATCAATGCACAGACTCAGACTGTCAGGGATACTGAGATGTTTATTGCGAGAAACAAGCAGGTTTTACACACTTCTTCAAGACATGATATTTCCTTATATGGCATTTTTCACTAAGCAACGTCAGCAACACACTTTCTTACTGTCCTTATATGGGGGTGACCACGAGCTGTTCACTCCTCCAGCGGCTCCTCTCCGTAGGGAATCTGCCCTGTGGCATTTCTTCCCCCCAAGGTCAGGCGGAGACAAGCTTCTCTGTGCTGCTATGGCCTTCTGCAGGCACGTCCCACAGCCTGTAGCTCAATTCTATTTTATCTGTCTCCACACATACAGTAATAATTTCCCTGAAATCAGGAACATTTTCCCTTCCCTTTATGCATGGGTTCTTCTGTCCTGGGGGTTTCTTTTGTGGTCCCTAGTGGTCATAGACCCCAATGTTCCAGGTGACAGTTGGCAGGGGCTGGTGAACTTCCAGTTCTCTTTCTTATGCAATGGGCATTGTGCAGTTCTATAGGCCAGTGGTTTTGGTAAAACAAGCATTGTGTTAGCTCACCAGGTGTAGATAATTTATCATGTGGTAATATTCCCTCATTTGAGGCTTGTCTCAAAGTGAAACTTGTCTTCTTTGCAAGCCTCACTTTGCTTTTTGCTTTGTTTTTTGACTAACATCATATGAGTTCTTACGGCGAGTATCATAATTACAATTATTACTAAGATCACAAGTATATTTTGCAAAAGTGAGGTCAACCAACCAGTTAGAGACAATCCAAATTATTTAAATATTTTATTTAACTAGTTACTTTCTAACCCTGTCCATAATTCTCTGCTAGATGCAGCAACAGATTTTATCCTATCTGATCATCCATTTTATCAGTCACATTTGGAATGTGCACACAGGTATTGTTGTTTAAATTCAAGTAGTCACATACTCCATGTTCATGTAACAGTAAGAGGTTTAAATCTGTTTTTTAAGGTCCCACATGTGTTCCCAAATTATTGTCAAATTGTTGACTAAAATTCCCCATGGAACTGGATTTTCTGCAGACGTTGGCATTGCCAAACAAGATGTTACAGAAATTACATTCTGTAATCTGCCAAAATCTTGCACTAAGACTACATTCCTCTTCTCAGCAATTAAGAATATATTTTCTATTATTATTATAAATATGCAATTATTTATAATTTTAATCTAGATCCAATAAATAATATCCCCCCGAGATTATATCCTATACCTAAAACAATAGGATTTTTATATATACATAAGAACTCCGTGGTGTTAGTCAGTCTTGTTTCTGCTGTGTTTAATGTGTTGCTGGTTTTACCCACATGTGGTGTGCTCAGGGTTCAATTCCTTCCACCTCGAGTGTGGTGTAGGTTACCAGGGGAACTTGATATGGTCCCTTTCCCTTCTCCTGTACTGGTCCAAAACTCCAGGTTCAGATGCACACTGTATTTTCTGGTTGGAAAGGATGTACATGTGAGTCTAGTCCCAATTATTTGTTGATTACAGTGTACCTTTTAAAACTTAAAAGAGTTAATTTTAGTACTATTATATTAATTTCAGCAAAATTTTGAGGCTTCCCTTGCCTTGTTGGTGTGACATGGGAAAGTT
>WEIT01040873.1:0-12552 GCA_013389985.1 Dryoscopus gambensis
AAAGGAACCTTTACAAAAACAGGTCCTCAGTCAGCATCCACAAGGTCCCATCCTGGGTCGCCAAAAATGTTAGCGTTCAGGAGACATATAACCACGCAAAGGCAATTATATGCAGGTGNGCAATTATATGCAGGTGCTTTATTAGAAGTGCGTGGGGCACAGGGGCAGCAGAACGCCCAAATCAGGTGCCCACTGGATACAGGAAGGTTTCTGATTTTTGTATCCTTACATTATGCATATTCATGTTATACGTTAATTAACACACTCCCCCTAACTACCAAGTCCCCGATCTTAGTTGCTAACACAAATCACACCCATTCTACCCTGAGTTCTACTTGATTCATTTAAAACAATCCCCCTAGATACAAGTCACACTCATTTTGGTTGAAAAAATAATATGTCGTTGGCTATAGTAAGCTAACATTCCATTCTCAGGCCTGTACCTCTGCTAACCACCACCATCACCCCTGGATACCCACTTACAGTTTTAAAAATAATTTTAAAAATCATTTTAACCCTATACTATCAGATTAAGTGAAAAAATAACCCTTTACTAACAAGCAAAACAGCAAGTCAGGAAACAACAGCAAATAACCACCAGATACAAAGTGCTCAATCCCGCAGACTCCCCTAAACAGACACCCCAAAAAAAATTGCTGGGCACAACCCCAAGATGGTGCCCTGGATTTTGACTGCGTGAGTCAAAGGATAATGGGAAAAACGGTTTCAGTCTTTTCCCAATTGCCCCCTCTGTTGTCTTATCCCTTGCTCTGCTTATATCCTGACAGCTGGAGCTCCGACTGGAGTTCTTTGGACTCAGGGGCTGGAAACTCATGGAGGGAATTTATATTCCTAGAGGCAGGGACAGTCAAGACCAAGCAGCTGGGCTGGATCCTCTTGGCTGGCTGCAGCTAAATGGTGGCTTGAACTGTGGTGGGTGTCACTGCCCTTTTCTCTCGGAGGTGCCTCCAGCTTCCCAAAATCACGAGGAGGAGGAGCAGAGACCGAGACTGCAGCTGGAAGGCTTTTGCTGCTGTTTTCTCCCAGCATGGTGCCTCCAACTCCCTGAACCACCAGAGGAGAAGAGACAAGCCTGGGGCTGCAACTGGCATTGCTGCCGCTTCCTTTGTGTGATATCTCCAACCCTGTACCACGAGAGGGAGAGAGACTGCTTGGGCAGCTTTTAAAAAAAGTGCACACCAAAGCAAATTCCCCCCCCCCCACTGCCTCCACACACACGGTCCCTCATTGCAGAGTCTTAAAGATACAGTAATAATTTTTGGGCCCAGATGATCTGGGATACCTTATCATTATGAAACATTCCCAAGAAAAGAGGACAATATAACTTGTGCCCCAGATTCCCTTACCAACCGTCCCAAGGCCCTGAAGGCCTTAGTTATTCACCAATTACCGTCATAGGCAAAACAGACTCAAACTGAGGAAAAAATTTAATTTATTACCAATCAAATCAGCTACCATTGTCGCTGACGGGCTCAGCCTTGGCCAGCAGAGGGTCTGTCTTGGAGCTGACTGACATTGGGCGCATCAGATATAAGGGAAGCTTCCAGGAGCTTCTCACAGAGGCCACCCCTGTAGCCTCTTCTTGCAAAACCTGGCCATGAATACCTAATAGAACTGTATGTACTGGTTTGAAAGCAAACCAGTGCGACACTCCAAGTCAGAAATATAATTTAATAGGAAAAATAAAATAAATGCAATAGTACAAAAAAAACCCCACTGACAGAGTCAGAATGCAACCTGACCCCCTGTCGGTCAGGATGTTGGTAGCTGCAGTCCTCCTGGAGTGATGATTCTGTTGAAGCGGTGATCCTGTAGAAGTGTTTGGTCTTCCTCTGGTAATCCAGTGGAAAAAGGCTGCCTGTGGTGTTCAAAACCTCACATTATATCCAGGATGGAATGCTTGGTTCCTCCCTCTAGGCGGAGCATCTTACAATGGGATGATGTAATTTTATCAGTCATGTGGTGAGACTAGATGGCCCATTAATAGAAGATATCCCTCCGGAGGGAGGATGGGTGATGGGAGAGATAAAGAACACTGCCCCACCTGGTTTTGACAGCTGGCTCATTAACAGAAGATATCCCCAGAGTTTATCAGGGATGGGTCATGAAGGAGATGGGGAACACTGCCCCACCGGTTTTAACAGCTTATGAAGATGGTGATAGAATACATACTTTTGGGCACATCTTACATTTTAACCTATGACACTGTAACATGCAGATAATTATACCATTTCATCCAAAATATTTTAGCATGTTACAGGCAAAATAAATTGAAGAGACTGAATCATGGAAGTATTATTCAATTGGAGAATAGTACTTATTGAACATGTAAGATAATTCATCAAAATTTTACCTGTTTCAAGATGCTGATTTTGCTTGTCAATGAGAAGGCATTTATTGTAAAAGGATTTCTAATATGCTGTTAGAGAGTAAGACATTTTGCAAATATGTGATACTTTTTAATATGGAAAGCATATAAAATGATATAGTAAAAACTTGTGATTTTAACTTTCTGAGAGATTCCTGAAACAACCTGGTATAAAATACCTACTAGGCTTTTCCTACTTCCTTTCTGATATATAATCTTTGAATGGGATGTTTGAGTCAAATTTCTTTTGGTAATTTCTACACTTAATTTTTGACTTTGCCTTTTTAATTTACATAATTCCTTGTTGCAATTTTTAAAGTTACATCTTTAGGCATGGAGCATCATATCTGTATAGAAGGTTAAAATATGATTCGGAAATTTATTCTTGTGAAATTTAAAAAAAAAATCAAAAACTTATTTTGAAAACAGCTTCCCTGTGAACAGTTATGACTAGGATCCACATCATTCTAAAGAAACCCAGAGATGTACAGTCAGCATAAATAGTTTTTTAATAACTTTATTAGTCATTTTAGATTTTATTGAAGTTCTTGTCCTTAAATACTTTCAAAAACCATTACATAGAATCATAGAATTGTTGAGGTTGAAAAAGACCCTTAATATGGTCAAGTTCAACTGTTCCCTCAGTACTGCCAAGCCGACCACTAAACCATGTCCCCAAGTGCCACATCCACAGTCTTTTAAATGCCTCCAGGGATGGTGACTCCACCACTGCCCTGAGCAGCCTGTGCCAGGGTTTGACAATGCTTTTAGTGAAGTTTTTCCTAATATCCAATCTAAACCTCCCTTGACATAATTTAAGGCAGTTTCCTCTCATCCTATCTCTTGATACTTGGGAAAAGAAACCAACGCCCACCTCACTATAAACTCCTTTTGGTAGTTGTAGAGAATGAGAAGGTTCCCCCAAACCTCCTTTTCACCAGATTAAACACCCCCAGTTCTCTCAGCCACTCCTCATGAGACTTGTGCTCTACACCCTTCACCAGCTTCATTGCTGCACTTTGGACATGCTGCAGCACCTCAATGTCCTTTGTGTAGCAAGTGGCCGAAAACTGAACACGATATTTTAAGTTGTTTTTGAAGAGCTACATAGTAGGATAATATATAATTATTTGACATTTGCAAGGTAGTGCATTGGGTTTGCATGACAAAGTTGTGGTAGCAGGGAGAGCTATAGGGGTGGCTTCTGAGAAGCTGCTAGAAGCTTCCCCTGTGTCTGATGGAGCCCATGCCACCCGTCTCCAAGACAGACCCATCACTGGCTAAGACTTAGCCCATCAGTGATGGTGATAGCACCACTGGGATAACAAATTTATGAAGTAAAAAAAGTTATTGCACAGAAGCAATTGCAGACAGAAGAGCAGAGTGAGAATATGTAAGAGGAGCAGCTATACAGACACCAAGGTCAGTGGAGAAAGGGAGAGGAACTGCTCCAGGTGTTGGAGCTGAGATTCACCTGCAGTCTGTGGTGAAGACCATGGTGAAGCAGCTTTTCCCCCATGCAGTCCATGGAGGACCATGGGGGTGATGCCTTATCCTGGGCTTAGAATTAAAAGCCAAACACGGTTAGAGAGGAAAAAGGGATTTTACCTCAGAGTTTATTAAGGATCCTTAGATCCAGGCAGGAGCACTCCGCAAGAATGCCCCCCCTGGACCGAGGCACGGAATGCACATTGGAAAATGCACACCGGAGAATACACCGAAAAGCCCCCCCGCGATCTTTTGCTTATACAATTATAGACCTTACATATTAGCATATTTATCATAGATTTTCCAATGGGAGGCTCAGGAGGAGCCCCCTCGTAAGGAGTGACCCCCCTCTGCATAGATCTATCTTAGTTTACAGAATATGTTCTGGAGAAGACCTTGGGTCTGGGGCTTGCTGACCCCCTAATTACGAAGTTTCTAAGATGTTTAGTCTCTTGCCTTAACAGAACTTTGGGTCTAAGCTAGTTATCGAATTTAGGGAATTACAAGTATGTGGGTTAAAAGCACTGAGGGTACAGAAAAGCTGCATAAAAGCGTATATGAAGGGGGATATGAGAGGAATATATGAAAAAGCAAAAAATTATTATGGCATCAGGGGAGCAGAGGTCTACCTGCAGCCTGTGGAGGACCCTGCACTGGAGCAGGTGGATACCCAAAGGAGGCTGTGACCCCCTGGGGGATCCACAGTGGACCAGCCTGTTCCTGAAGGATTGCTGCCCATTGAAAGGGACCCACATTGGAGCAGTTTGTGAAGAACTGCAGCCCGTGGGAAAGACTCACATTGGAGAAGTTTGTGGAGGACTGTTTCCTGTGGGAGGGACCCCACAGTGGAGCAGGGGAAGGAGTCCTCCCTGAGGAGGAAGGAGTGGCAGAAACATCATGTGATGAATATAGCCCCCATTTCCACTGGGGGGAGAAGGTAGAGAATTGGGAATAAAGTTGACCCTTGGAAGAAGGGAGGGGTGGGGGCAAGGTGTTTTTAAGATTTGATTTTACTTCTCATTATCCTACTCTGATTTGATTGGTAATAAATTCAATTAATATTCCCAAGTCAAGTCTGTTTTGCCCGTGATGGTAATTGGTGAGTGATCTCTCCCTACCCTTATCTCAGCTCATGAACCTTTCATTATATTTTCTCTCCCTTGTCCAGTTGAGGAGGGGAGTGATAGAGTGGCTTTGGTGGGCACCTGGTATCCTGGTAGAATAGTCTCATTTTTTAACCAGTACTGCATCCTCTACATGCTGCATTCTTGACATGCTTCGGCCATAGCTGAAGTGCCAGACCCCTCGGCTCTCCAGGGGAAAAAGTGGGAACCTGGTGACTTCAGTGTCCCAAAAGGACCACTGATCCCACTGTGATGGTTTATAAGCAATGCAGAAACATTCAAAATTGGAAGAATGATAGTTACATGTCTTAAAGATCTTCGTGTCCATAAATAGTGGTGCTTTTTCCATCCTCATTTGGAATTACGAATGAGGAAGCGAGGGATTGAGAGATTGTAGTCCTTTCCTGCCGGGACTGGACTTGTTGAGGCATGAGGATATATGATGTAGTGCACATTTCTATTCAGCAGACTGAGTCTTAATCATGGGTTCTTGTGCCCTGAAGGGGGTATCATTATGTCTGACAGCACCTACAGTGACGCTTCCCTATAGTAGCTGTACCTTATACTCTTCAAAAAGTTGGAGCAGTCCACTGACGTTATGATATTTGCCATGTGTGATGTACTCTGATCATTAAACTGATGGAAGAGATGCATGCATCTTTCATGTCAAATGACTTTGGAAGGATTTTAGGAACTTTTGGGGGTTTGTTAATTAGCACCCAGAATGCTTTATAGAGAGATATGGAATCATATTTTGAAATCTACACATGTTGTTTTCATTAGCAACTGATGCATAACAGTATTAGAGGTTTAAACTTAAGTCCATATGGTAGCAGGGTCTTTAGACTTTCTAACCCACTCCCACCGCATATTTTTCCTTTCCTCCCAGTAGGAGACATTCTTATCAGGATTACTTTTGTACAGTAATGTCAGCAGCAGGATGAATGAAAAGACCAGTTGTCCTGGGTTAAAAGACAGATGTCTGCCAAGGAAGGCAGGAACCTTCCTGGAATGGAAAAATATGATCCACTCCCTCCTTACTATTATAACTTTAAAATTACGGGGCTTTCAGGCAAAAATATGGGAAAAGGAATAACAGCTCTTTACTAAAAAATATATATGAAAAACAGGGCAGACAAACAACAATGACAACAGCAACAACAACAAAACAGAGAAAAAACCCAGTAACAGCCTTTTTTCTGCCCGTCAAGCAATTTCCCCTTTGGTGTAGTTACGATCACAACCGGCAGGGAGCGCTGATGGCTCGTGTTGAGGCAGAGAGGCTGCAGTGACTCCCTGCAGCTCCAGGTGGCGCTGTTGGCTCAGGCAGCTTCAGAGGGCAGCTGAAGCAAGCTCTGAGCCTCCCCAGGGGGTAATTGCAGCCCAGGAGAGAGAGGTGGAGGGTGGGGAGTGTTTTGGTTTTCCCCTGGCGCTCACGTGTCCCGTGAGGTGTCCTGGCGATGGCAGCAGCAGCCCAGGCTCCACTAAGCAGCCGAGAGGTGCTCCCTCCGGAGGGAGGAAGGTGGGGCCCAGTTTTACCCTGAGGCACCCACACAGATGGTGAAGGTCTCTCCCAGCAAGGGCGGATGCCTAAAAGTCCCAGTCCAATGGTCGCTCCTGTGAGCAGTGACTTACCAACGGTGAGGAGAAACAGCAAGGAAGGTTCAGCAGTAGCAGCAAGTCCCCTGGGCAGAAGCCCAGCACCAAAACCCACAGCCGTCCACCCTCCAAGCCGGGCAAAGACTGAACCACCTCCAGCTAAGAAACTGCCAAAAAGCTGCACCGCTTCCCCTGCTCCCCCAGAACCATTCGAACGATATGCCGAGGCCCTGGCTACACCTTTTGTCTCTTAATGAGGTCCATTTGTCATTTCCATGACAATAAATGGGAAAAAAATTCCCTTAAGAAACCTAACCNCTAAAAGTCCCAGTCCAATGGTCGCTCCTGTGAGCAGTGACTTACCAACGGTGAGGAGAAACAGCAAGGAAGGTTCAGCAGTAGCAGCAAGTCCCCTGGGCAGAAGCCCAGCACCAAAACCCACAGCCGTCCACCCTCCAAGCCGGGCAAAGACTGAACCACCTCCAGCTAAGAAACTGCCAAAAAGCTGCACCGCTTCCCCTGCTCCCCCAGAACCATTCGAACGATATGCCGAGGCCCTGGCTACACCTTTTGTCTCTTAATGAGGTCCATTTGTCATTTCCATGACAATAAATGGGAAAAAAATTCCCTTAAGAAACCTAACCTCCAACACCAGGATTATGTAATATTCATTCGTTTCAGTCTTCTGATGCTGTGCTGCCAGAAAAAAAAAATGTTAGTGTGTAGGATCGTAGAGGTGTTTGTCCTGGGTAGAGCCTTTATGGCTCTCCTGAAAGGAGCACAGATGAGGAAACTGGACTACTGAGAGAAACTAATGCAAATAATGATGTCACTTTTGCCTGATCACAGTTATTTTTGCTGAATGCTGAAAAGAAGGTGTGATCTTTAGGGTATTTTATTTAACTGGAAAAGGAAAGACTTACAGATTCCAGATGTTTGATAGTAAGTGAGCTATTAAGTATTATTTACAGATAAAATTCAGTTCAGAAAAAAATATAAATCTGAACTTAGGGAAATAAACATGCTTATCTTTAATATCATTAAGTACAGTTGAAGACTGGCTAAAATAGGTCTCTCAAATGAGTATACCGTTTGCTTGAACAGACTACAAAGATACATATATATATATATATAGATAGGATAGATATAAAAATCTAGTAGTTGTTTGCAGGATACATTAAACTTACTTTCTACTGAGTTGCATATTTCCCTCCTTGAGGAGTCTTATTTTTTTAATTAGAGTTTTGTATTTACATATTATTTAGGAAGGCAGACATTTTTAGTGTTAAAGATTCAAGACATTACTTTAGTCTGGCCAGGATGTTGTTCTGGCCAGGATGTGCAACAGAAATAATTTCATCCACACATTGCCCGGGTGTGCAGAGAAAATCATTCCATGACACATGACTCTTTACTACATTTTTCAGATACTTATACACTCAAAACTCATAGAAATTAATTGGTTCAGTGTTCATTGGTCGCAAGTTACACAGTTCTTAGTATTTGGTTTCTTATCGGTTATAGATTTCTTCGCCTCTGATGCTAATTTGATCCTCATTCCTTGGTTCTCTTATCAGTCTTTTCTGGATCAGGTGTCTCCGACCATGCTGGGGTGATGTTTGGAGCTGATGGTCATTAATGGTCATTAATGGTCGTTATCTTTTGTGTATCTTCTGTGCTACTCCCAGTCTGTTGAGATGTTAAACTCATCACGCCTTGAGTTATGAAACAGTCCTTTGAAAAGAAACTTCAATTCCCTTTCCCCGGGGCAAAGGCGAAAAAGACTGACCAAAGTTACAAAAAAATTTTAAACTTTATCATTTCCAACATTAGGACAGCTGTACATAGTAGACAGTTTTGTAGAACATCTCAGTTCAAGGTGAAGATAAAAAAATAATTTAAATTCTTCTACTGTTTCATCTGTATAAAGTGATTTATTAATGCGTGGCTTGTTTTCTCCAGATCGCTACAATTTCTCCAGGGATAGCATCATGTGAAAACACTCTAAATACATTGAGATATGCAAATAGGTATGGAAAATGTTATTTCTTATAGATATATTGGCTGTTGATCACTGATATTTGGAATACTGTTGTTCCATGATGTATAATTATTTTAACTACTTGAATAGTTTTAGTGTACTTGCATTTCTTAATAAGATTAAACTCAAAATACTGATTACTGATTCAGGCTCCGATTTAATTTAATTTGTAACTTTTTACAACTGTTACAAGAGAATCAATAGAAACTGCATTTAAGCCGTTATCCAGAAATGGATATAGTGGAGATTGCAAAGAATCTGGGAGATGCCTCTCTTAGTTTTGTCCCTGCTCTGGAGGTATCACCTCTTGCATTAGGGGTAGACAGTTTTCATTATGCTTCCCTGGGGTGTTAGCTGAAATACCTTTCTGCAATGTGATTTTTCATCCCCTTGGTGGAATTGCATTCAGTTGCCAGCATGTTTCTTTTATATATATGATATATCATATCTAGATCGATCTCAACTAGCTTATTCTTATGAAAATTCAGCAGTTGCTGTGGCCTAAATTTTAAATTTCTCAACTTCAGGCAAATATCTGAGACCCCTAAATACAGTCAGCTAATCCAACAATGACATAATCAGTGGAGGTTAGTGCCTCCAGCATGATGCATCATCTCTGAGACCTGTACTGCTCTCTGAAAGTGTTTGTCTCTTCAGTCAGTGTGAGCCTTTCACAGCTGCAGTTCTATGATTAATGTTTGGGGAGATGGGGTCCTGCATGTGCCTGCAATCAGACCCTGGACCTCAGAGACCCACCCACCACTTTGCTGCAAAGAACAAAGGAGGCAAACAAGTTTCTGGGCCATCAGAAAGCCTGATTTTGCCAGAAGAAGCTACCACCTAGTGGTCTGCTTGCCCCAGTGAAAGATAGGGCAGAACCACTGTCCTCTCCTGCTTTGCTTCTCCTGCCCCCTCCCTGCAGCCAGTCGCTAATTGGGCACAGAGGGCTGCTAGGATAACTTACTGTCTGTTCCTCTCAGTATCCTAATGTCTTTCTGTTTGGATCAAGTTAGTAGCAAATCTACCTCGCTTGGACCAGTCTATGTGAGCTCCTTCCTGGTGAGAAGGGGGCATCTAGTCCCCTGCTTGCAGTAACATAATGAAGGACGTGTCACATTAATCGAAACTCGTTGGATATTTCTATCCCTTATAGAATACGTATTGCTGAAGTGACTTCAGAAATGGACACTGAAAAACAAATTAAATACCTATTTCTAGTATGCTAAATTGTTGTGCTGAAACTGTTTCTTCCCCTTGCTGTTAAATTTATGTGTTGTTATGGGGTTGTGCTGGTTTTGGCTGGGGTAGAGTTAATTTTTTATGCCTATCACTGTAAAGTTGCTTCATGTGTTTTGTGTAGTATTTTAATTTTTTCTACCAATATATAATTTTCATAGTACAAGTAGTTTTTGGGTGCTGAACACCAGTGTCTGCGCAGTGTAAGATGGGACAGTATAGAATTTAAGGCATTGTAGTGGTTTGATATGTTAAAAGGAGCAGTTTAATGAAATACTAAATGTAGAGCAACTTTTATTAACTGAACAAACTGAAATCTGGAATTACTCTTCTGAAAACATTGCTATTATACTCTCCTGCAAATTACCAGCACTGATTTTGTTTGATTTTGTTTGATTTTGTTTGATTTTGTTAGTGATCTGTAACTATTTGCAGAAGATTTAAATGTCAACAGTCTTATTTTTTAATGTAAAAATAATTTTATTGTTAAACTATTAAAGAATGCTAAACAGAATTATCATTTTAACTGTGTTTATGAGAACATTTTCTTTTAATTTGTTGCTGTATTTTGCTGCTGCAGAGTAAAGGAATTTGGAATTAGTCCTTCAGACATTCCCTTCTCACAGGGTAGTGGCAGTCGCTCTGATCTCTCTCCTTCCTATGAGTATGACGACTTTTCTCCTTCAATTACCAGGTCTACTTCATTCTATATATGAAATGTTTATTTTTGACTTTTCTTTTTGGCAATGTAATTTTACAGACAAACCTTTCATTAGTCCCCTTGCCTTGAGTCACACATATTTTGTTTTTATTTTGTTTGTCAGGTCATGGTTCTGCATGATCTGCAATCATCTTCCCATTATTTTGTTCACAACAACCACACTGTATCCAGGCTTGCTAGTTTCCTTCATACATTAAAAAAAAACCAAATATGATGTCACCTTCATACATTTAATGGACCAAATCTGACAAGTCTGTGTTTAGGGTAATTTGAATATATCTAATTTAAAAAGAAAACAATTTTAATGCATAAATATTTTCAAAACTTTTAATCATTCCAAAGATGAATGAAATAGTTTCCATTGTAGTAAATATGTGCTACTTAAAAAAGAAATTCCCCTTAAAAAATTAAGAATTTGTTCTAAAACTTGCTATACTTGCAGAGTTTGATGTCTCTGTTTCATAAGCGTTATTTTAAATGGGCTTTTTTGGATAGAATCATTACCAATCTTTTAAACTATTTTCATGCTGCAAGAACCTTACATTTTAATAAGATATTTTCACCTTTTAAATTATTTTAATTAAAGGATCTATTCATTCTCTGAGATAGTTGGCTGCAAATTATTATTTTCTTCAGAATTCTTGGTGGATTTGCTTATAACAGCTAGTAGGGTACTGATTGACTAATTTTTTTAAAGCACAATAGTGTGCACAGAAAAAAATGATGGTCAAATTTAGGATGCTGAATGAACTTTTCTTCCTAATATTATTCCTTATTGAGGAGTTAATATTGAGAGTCTGGAGAATTTTGCCCTCTTAACAGTTAATGAGTACTAAGATTTCAATCAAAAAATGCCTCTTGCTAGAAGATGGACTGCAATCCACCTGCAAGTAGTTGAAAATCTGTGCTTTTTAGGAGCTGAACTAACATCTTTTTGTCACTGAAAGCACATTTAATTTGTGAAACTGAAATCAGCATCCTTATTAAATGAATTAAATTGTGCATAAATGAGCTTTATTTTTGATTGTGACTCTTATGAACAGGAAGTTACTAATTTACAATTTAAATATTTTCTGAATGTAGGGTGAAGGAGTTGATGATTGATCCTAGTGCTACAGGAGATATCTGTCCTATTATACACCATGCTCCCAATCAGATCGATGACTTAGAGACACAGTGGGGTGTGGGGAGCTCTCCTCAGAGAGATGACCTAAAACTGCTTTGTGAACAAAATGTGAGTGGTTTACAGCATTACACGGAAAGAGATGATAAATACAGTGGCAAAACAAATCCAGAGTAATGTGTATTTATAGCCTGTTAGCAATATCATTAAGTAGATACAGCATGCCTTTTCACCTTTTCACTTTATGATATTATGTTCATTCCCATATACACAAAAAAAAGGTTTCTTGAATGATGAGAGGAGAATGTTTTACTTTTCTTTATCTTCCTTGCTGATTAGGTGTAGCAGGTTCAGTTCGCAACCGGGTAGAAAAACCAATTTCGTGTAGAGGTTTGGTTCACATTTGTCCCTTCTGTGAGATAAGAATAGGGAGGAATTGCAAAAGCAGGCACCAAACTTCAAAGAATATAAAGAAGTTTATTGCTAAAACTAAAACTAAAACTAAAAAGAGAATAACAAGCAATTAAAGCATAAACCCCCTTATTCCCTCCAGCACCTCCCCCAATTTATCCAACATAAAGACACAAACTGAGAATCATTTCAGTCAGTTTACCACTCTATAGCAGTCTTTCATCAGTTCATGTAAGGAGAGGAGTCTCTTGTGCCCTCACTATGGAACTTTACCACAAGAACAATCTTCGCATGGCTTCAACATCACGGCACAAGAGCTGCCCAGGGTGGCTTACTGCTGGCAAGTGTGAGTCCCTTTCCCTCAATGACAGCTTTTCCACAACTGTTTTCGAGGGTTCACGTTTAGCTACTGGGGTATAA
>WEIT01040876.1:4812-21758 GCA_013389985.1 Dryoscopus gambensis
CAACGGCTGATCCCGTCAGCCGGCCCCTCCCACACCGCTGTGGGCAAGGAGCCAGGGCCGCCGCCACTACCCCCGGGCAGCCGCCACAGCAACGGATTGGGGCACCCGCGTTTGCTGAGAATTCGTTTCTCACAGCAGTGGTGACGCTTCCTGGGAGCTCAGCAGTGCTCCCTCTGCACAAGGACTCACTGTGCTGCCAACCATGCCAAAGCTCTCCTACCACAGCTCGTGCTGCTGCCTGCATCCCTGTGAATGGATTTTACACTATGGTCTGGATGATGGTTAACATTTTAAAGCAAATTTGGAGCAAAGAACAGACATTTGTTAAAAAATACTATTTTCTTCTCTCCAGAACAGCAACTCAGCTGAAAAATTACTGCTGAAGAGAATGCAAAGGACTCATGGTGATGTGCGGTAGTGATTGTCTAAGCTCTAGCCACGGTCATCAGAAGATACTATCTTTTGTTACAGACCTTGCTCTCCTTAAACAGAGTATTGCTTTATATTTGTGTTTAGTTTCTTTCCAATGAAGTTACATGAGAAATGGTATATAGGCGAATGAGAATGCCATTTAAGTTGTCCTAATATCACAGAATCATAGAAAAGTCTGGGTTGGAAGGGATCTTAAAGATCACCTAGTTCCAACCCCCTGCCATGGGATGCCATTCATTAGATCCAGTTGCTCAGGGCCCCATCCAACCTGGCCTTGAACTACCATCTTAGTTGCAAAATGTGCCCTTGAACTACTATCCTCATAATTGCAAGAAGGGTTCCAAGTCTTTAACACCATCCACTGAGAGCTCAATCTCAGTTCTTCTATTTCTGTATGGTGCAATTATAAATTGATCAAAGTAACAGCTGCTAACTTGTTTTTCTCTTTAGAAAAACCCAACAACGTAGCCTTGCATTATGTTTTTGTGAACTCAAAAATTACATTTGAAAATCAAAGCAATATTTTCAAAAACCTGATTTCTGAGCTTCATCCAATTTGGGGAAGAAGCAGCATAAGATTGTTTAAACAACGTCCTAGACACTTGTGTAGGGTAAGCATTACATTACTGGTAAGAAATCAAACTGGGTAAAAGGACTGCTCCCTGCAGGAACCTTTCCCTACTGGGCATTCAA
Source organism: Dryoscopus gambensis (assembly GCA_013389985.1). Lineage (NCBI taxonomy): Eukaryota > Metazoa > Chordata > Aves > Passeriformes > Malaconotidae > Dryoscopus > Dryoscopus gambensis. Next base: position 5,938 of record WEIT01040876.1, read on the forward strand.
GGCATTGGTCTCAAACTGAAGTATTAATAAGTGATACTACAGGAAAAAAACTGGCAGGAGAAGAGCAATAAACAGTAAGTGGCAGTAATACATAGTCAACACATCATGTGTCACAGGTGAATGACTACAGACTGTCATCTATAACCTCTTGCATAAACTGTCTCAATGCCAGAGGACTAGAAAGGACACCAATTTCTAATGAGGTTTCATAACAGATATGGGCAGCTTCAGATCAGCTTGTCCAAAGTTATTCAGTGAGGTTCCTCAACTAAGACTCTTCAGCCAAAAAGGAGGTTCTGAATAAAATATGAAGAACATAAGGGGTTAAAACACAGGATCTAGGTGTTCAAAACATCTGAGAGCAACTAGGTACAAAAAATATCCAGGGACCACAAACTGCCGGAAGCTGGGGGAGCCATTCTGGAGAGCAGGATTCAGTGTTCACCCTGTGCTTATTCTCTTCCCCAAGCAGCAGCTGTTCACCATTATGAGTAACACCATCTGAGACAGATGGACCTTTGGTCTCAAACCATAGTTTTATTTTCCCACTAATTGGGAACTGAAAATTTTAACTCCCCTGGAGAGAAGAAAGATTAATTCAAGTCGTGACACCAAAACAACAGGGCCAAAGTCAGAGGTCTGATTATACCAAGAAGTCTCTCTACAAGCCAAAACGGGGAAACCATACCTGTTTCTGAGACCAGTGATGAACAAGGAAGGACTGGGGCTGAGGCAATCAGAGCCTCTTGCTTCTCAAAGCCCCTGTGAGGGACTGACCCAAGGCAGAACGGTGCATTTTTGATGTGGAGGCAGGAGGGTGGGCTGGTGGCTCTGAGCTCTGCACCACATATGTGAACACCAAGTGTCCGCTTCCCCCACAGGGGTATGAACACAGCATAAAGCACAGGAAAGCAGCAGCAACACGTGAGGCACATCCTCCATCAACCCAATGTGGAACATCACACTCGGGTGCTTGCAGATGGGCCTGGCCACCTTTTCTCCCAGTGCCCATCCCAGAAAGGCATTACTGTCACCAAGGGCAAGGGACTGGGGAGGTTTCAGGCAGGATTTCAACGTACGGTATGGGAAAGCTGCAGGGCAGGATGCAGAAGTCTTTGTCAACCCACTTCTGGGACCCACAGGCACTGCCATCCCCTAGGTACCCCCAGGCAGCTGCCTCTCTGCCCTCACACCCTGCTGGGTGGAGGAGAGATGTCAGCAGAACAGCAAAGCAGGAAGGCTGCTGTTCTCTGTTCCCACTGTTAAAACTGATATACACCAGGCAGGCAGAGTTAACACCCTTCCAGGGTGTCCAGCCTGAGAAGAAAAAAATGCAGGGGAAGGCCAGAAGTTATCAGAACACAAGATTTTACCATATAACATTTTTTCCTTTTTTTACTCTAGAGCTCTTGCTTTGTGATGATGCAGGTGCTTTGATCTCCTCCCACCCACATTTCCAATTTGTTTTTCTTCTCTGCTATAAAGCAGAGAGATATTTCCTTCAACTTACCCTCTCACTCATTTCCTGCTTCTCCTTGGCACTGCTAGCACCAGCCTTGGTCCTTTGCCCATCTTCCGAAACATTTATCTATAAATCAGGTTTCCTTTAAAAGGCGAATGCAGCAACCACGGAAAGAGGAGTGACATCTTTTCCCTACAGCATTTTCCCATTTGCAAAAGAAGGAAATTCTTCTATGCAAACTATATTTTTTTCCTTAGACAATCATACTGCTATGAAAGACTTGCCATTGAAGAAGGACAATTATCTAGGATAATTAAGTGACACACAGAGAAAAAAAATGTACTGATGTAAAGGACTGACTACAGTATTTAAGAAAGGGATATAAAAGTTTGCTATTCTGTCCTGAAATGGACAACAACCTCCAGCAGAGCTATTCTTGGTTCATTTCTTTTGATGCTAAATCCAGGAGAGGCAAGATGCTTCTGACTGTGATCTTTCCTGTGAAAAGCAAATTCAGACACTTTATTGTTGTTTAGGGACAAAGAAATTTCTGTTCTTGTTTTTGTAATCAATGCTGATCTTGCCAAGGCTGTAAGACCTCAAAATATATTGACTTTCTCTAAATTTTATGCAGCAACTGCAGCAAAAGAAGAAGTAAACAGCTACAAAGCTCACAAAATCAAATTCAGCATGATAGCTGCATTCTTCCTGGGCTTCTTTCCCACAGCATCAGCTCATCAGTCTGCTGAACTAACCAATGCTAATGAACCAATGTAGTGACATTTATTCATACTTAATTACAGAAAACAGGCTGTTCTTCAAGAGGTTTTCTTAGATCCCAACCCAGCTTAAGGCACAAATTGTCGAGACACTGTTATCTTAACCAGGATATTACTTCATTATAATTGCTAATCCTTTGTACTGAAGACCTCCCTAGAATTTTTCCTCGCTTTCTAAACCATATATATACTTCTAATGGCATATGCCATTTGTTTTCTGTTTTGGAATTTCATAAAGCACTGGGATGCTTTATGGTTTTTTTTCATGTACCACGGGGCCAGAAAAACTCCTTCATGCAGCCTTTACAGCTCAGCTATGCTCCAACTCAGAGTAAAATATGCTACAAGGATAATTTATTAGTAAAATACAACCTTTTCAGAGTTGTGGCAAAACACACCCACTGTCTAAAGCAGAAGCTGCTTTGCTATATGCAGTGGAATTGTGCCAAAAGAAAATATGCCTTAAATAACATCTTATGTAGTCAGGGTAGAGTACAATGCAAACACAAACCAGTTAACATGCTTGGTGCTCTTAGAAGAGTGTAAATACATATTCTCTACACAGAAAAAATGCTGTCATTATTATGGAGATTGATCATTATTTCTACAAGCATTATTATGAAGCTTTAATCTAAACTTAAGACACAGAATTGGTGATTTTTTTTCATGTACTGACCAATTCTGCCCCCTTACTCCTAACACAAGAGCAAGGGTGAAAAAACTATTAGTGACATATGCAAAATAAACAACATTTGCTCCTGGAGAGTCGAGAATCATTAGGAAATTTCCAAGACATTAAAACAGGAAAAAAGAGAAGGCGGCATGAATGCAAAAATATAATTTCAACAAAAATGCCTGAGTTCCAATCACTGGTTCTCATCACTGGTCCGAAGACTGGAACTGTATCAGTGCAAGTCCAACCAGTTTCAAAGGTCCTGTGGCACCTGCAGGCTGGTGAGGGCTTTGCCAGCATCTCCTAGGCACAGCAGGTCCCCCCACCAGTTAACAGAGATCTGACACCTCAGCACTCCAATTATTGTGCAGGAACAGCTCAAGTCTACCCTGGCTTTCCTGTGATCCCCACTTCCACACTGACTCAAGGACGGGACACCATGGGCTGCAGACTGGAGATAAGGGAATAAGGGAGGCTTGGAAAGGCAGGACTATGCACATCTTCCTCCTGCACCATCAAACCTGCCAGTCAGAGCAGCCTTGCAGGGCATCTGTTTTTGTCTTCCAGAGAAGATGAATGAAAATCCCCAGACCAAGAGATTAAGACAACTCTGGTTGAAGCCACACACAGCTCTGGCGGCTCTGTGTGGGCTGGAGTGGATTGTGGTTCAAAACAAGCACAGACTGAGAGTAAAGAGCTAGAAAAAAGCACGGCACATCTGCTGTGGCTTTATGCAACATTGCTGGGCATACTCCAGTTCAAGTGACCCTGAATTAGCTGGGCAAGAAACAGACTCAGAGCAACAATCCGGAAATATCGTAAAATTACTTCAGGGAAGTTCCTCTTTCCTCACTCCGGGAAAACTTCCCTAGAGGTGCAAAAAGAACAATGAATTAAAATGGAGCAAAAGAAAGAAAAGAGGGAAAACAAATGGCAAAAAGCAAAACAAAAGGATAAGTAAGTCACATCTCAGGCAGAAGGTGAGGAACACATCAGCAGAGTGAAATAAGCCAAAGATGAAGCAGTCTATCACCAATACTCCAACCCTCCAACATTGCTGAACATCCCTCAGTGCCATTAGATTTGTATCAGCGTTTTCTAGACCCCTATATATGTGCCATTCGCTCTCTCTTTTCCAAGCTGAGTGACCCCTGTCTTACTCAGTCATTCCTCATATGGAAGCCATTCCATACCTTTGAACATACTTTTCCATATAGGGGTTGGATAGTTTGATGAATAGTGGCTCATTTGCCAACATTTTTTTGTAGTTGCTGCCACCTGAAAGACTTCCCCAGGAAGAAAAAAGGGTTCAGTTGTTCATGCTCAGTGTAAGTTGTGACCACAAGCCTGATTCGCCTTCTTTGTCACCTCCTGTTGGTGTCACAGGGATGACTGATGCCACAAGCCTTTGCACCTTCTGCAAAAGCAGCAGTCGAGTTTTCACATAGCAGTTAGCCCTCATTCGCTTTAATCAGTGCTAACAAAATCATTCTGAAGACGGCAAAGAAATACTGAAATTATTTTTCAGTTCAAGCAATCCTTTTCTTTATAACTTTCCAGCTCTTGGAAAAACACACAGTCCTATGAGTCCAGCAACAGGGGCCCTATCTTAGTTCATTTTATCTCAGACATAACCACAAAGAACAAAGTCTCTCTTGGCTTTTGTTGGAGAAATCTTGTTTGCTCAAGAGCCTTGTTGGGCAAACCTTCCATTTTGAGGATGGGGCAGGGCTGCTCAGTCTTTGGCCTTCATTTTCAAGCATTATGGTTAAAAACTGTTTAAAACTGGGGACCTATTCCATAAATAGTAATAAAAAAATAAAATCAGCATAAATCAGACAAAAACCAGGGCAAAAATACATTGCGTGGGTAATAAAATTCATCTCCTTTGTCAAGAAATCAAGTTTTATTTTATTAGTCTCTCAGTTTTGCAATTTTCCAGCTGTCCCTACAATGCCTTAGAGTAAGCAAAACTTAAAATGTCTAATAAAAATCAAGCAGAAGATAAATATTAGGTCTTTCCTACATGATGAACACACTGACATAGTTAATTACCTACACCAATGCAAACAGATCAGAATAAGTTTTAAGAACATCAACTTCAGAGACTATGAGAGCTTTTAGAGTAAAATACAACTCTTAGTAGATTACACATCTCTCTGTACATCATGGAAAAAGGTCTGGGGGGCAATAAACTCCTTTTTAACTATGGTGTCAGGGTTATCTACACATAAAATTTAGCAACTGGTTAGTTTATGTGATAAAAACAACACAAAATAACAGGAATAGAGACATCATTAAGAACACTTGGAACAAAATTTAGAACAAGCCACCTAAAAACACTGGTTTGGGGCGGTGGAGGATTTTCTTAATTAGATTTTTGTTTGTTTGGGTTTTCTTTTATTCAAATGAACTATCTTGGTGTTAGATAATATTCCTCTGACTGACTGATTCAACTATCAGCTCTGTAGTATGTGTAATTAGATTTAACTTTGTCTGCTGCTCTTTAGTCTAACTAAATAACCAACCTGAGCCTTGACTTCTATAGAAAAAGAATGGTGGAAGCAGCTAAAATTCTCTCTTCAGCATCACAGCCCCTGAGCTCTCTCCACGCCACTCTTTAGCAGCACCAGCAAGCTGAACTAACCTGGCTGGCACCATGGATTGTGCTAAGCCAGCACAGGCTGCCCAGGGAAGCTGTGGATGCCCCATCCCTGGAAATTTTCAAGGCAAATCCCACCAAAAGGCTGGATGTTATTCTCTCTGCTGCTGCAACACCATGATTATCTCTCTCGAGTGGCTGTAATGGTGGGTAAATATTATCAGCTGAGAGTGAGGCAAAGTGTCCAAGTCACAGAGGAAAAGCAAGGAGAACACAGCTCTGGTTTCCCCAACTCACCCGCATCTGCAAGTCCCTCTTTCCGGCTCCACTATAGCACAGGAGAGAATAATCCAACTCTCTGAGGACTCAACAGAGTTGAGGAACACAAGGAATGTTTTCTGATACTTTAGGTCTTACATTTGCTTTCTGTAACTCCCAACACATACCTAGTAATGCTCCTGAGGAAAACCCAGCCCAGCCATTTCCCACAACAGAGCCTGCTTCTTACAAAAATAGCTCAATAAAGCAGAATGAGTGGCAAGGGAGGGATGCCAGGGATCATCTGTGGCCCAGCACATTTCCTAATTCACTCCTACAAGCAAGGTAGTGTTTCTACGAACAAGGAAGTCAAACCAGGCAAACAAGTAAAAAGAAAAGACCAAACAACCCAATGTTGAAGGGTCTCTCCCCGCCACCGTTCCCTGGGGAGGGGGGGGCCCTAGGGTGGATTTGTGATCTGGGACGGCGTCTCCCTGCCCCTGGTCACATGTGCCCCACTTGTGTGTTCTGGTTGGTGGGTTGGTGTCCCCCGGGGAGGGGAAATTGTGGATGAGTCCCGTGACTTGGGCGTTTGTGCTGATTCCCCGATGATGTGGACGCCAATAAAGATCTGCTGAAATATCTACAAAATATGGGCCTTTCCTGATTCCTTCCACGGGCAAAGCTGTCCCCGGGAAGGGTGCAGAGACCACACCATAGCAACCTAACACCCCCCACCCAAACCCCCATAAAACCAAACCGAACAAAAACCCCCCCAACAAAACAAAAACGGGGGAAAAAAGAGACAGAAAACTGGAAAGTCTGGCAGAATAGCAAACCAAAATAAAATCTGCCATATCAGGGTAGAGTTCAGAAGTAACCTAGCAGCAAAGAAAAATACAATCCCGGGATTTATAAATAGGAAACAATGAGCAGAAGCACAGAAGAACAGAGAGAAACACAATAATGCAAATGCTTGTGGGTGTGGAGAAGGTGTTTTGGAGAGACCTGAAGGATTTTGGGAGCTTTATTGAAAACAGAACCAGGAGATTACTTGATTATATGTAGATACATATAATGTGTATAGAGATATGTATCTACATCTACATATATGTACATATGCTCTGAATAAGAGGGTCTTTGTCTACATTGGAAAATGCATAGCTAAATTATTAAGGTAGCCTTTCCAAATCAGAACTAAATCACAAATAAATTATGGAGTTTTAAACTGTGAGAGTGATTAGACAGGGAAAGATTATTTTTTGGGAGCATGCTGACTGAAACTTGGATTATCCTTAGTAAACTGATCAGATTAGAAAAATTCAAAAATCCTTCTGTGATTTTTTAGATGTGCACACCAGCTCCTCAGAAGCTTTGAAACAGAGATGGTAAACTTCCCTGGTCTTATGTCAAGCAGATTCAGCTGAGAAGAAAATTTTACAAAATATGAACTTTTCTGTGTCCTTTTCCACATGGACAAAAGTCCAAACAAGGGTTCAGCAAGGATGCATAGGTGTGTGTGCGTGCACGTGTGTGTGTTTATTTGAGTCACAAATACTTGTCTTGGCAACTGTAACTCCCACTTGCATTCGGGTTTAAAGGAACCCAAGTGAGGAAATGAGATTATTTGATGGGAAGTTCCAGATCACCAGAGGCTGCTGTTCACACACGAATCTCACTAATAAATTCCTTAACGTTTATTATTGAGCTGGTCATTCTTAGCTCCAGGAGAGAGACTGGAGATGCACCACAAGCTGCACATTACCAAACACATATGATTTTTCATAACACATATGATCTTCCAACTTGAGCTCAAGAGCAGAAAGCCTAATTCAAAACAAGAAACCAAACAAAAACACACTGGGAAAAAAAAGAAAAAGAAAAACTCCACAAATGAAACACAGGAGAGGCGTTTTTTCAGGCTTCAACGAGACGACTGAACTGTGTGAACCCAGAAATAGCTGGCAGTGCTCACCAAACCTCAAGCTCTGCAAGATACACCCAGCCTAAGCTAAACACAGGGAGCCTGACAAACTACACATCGAGCCTGAAAATGTTTTGAATATGCAGGCCTTCTTACAGCTGAAAAAAAAAAAAAGAAAAACAGTCCCCAACAGCATGTGAAACTCTAAATGTCTTGGAGAAAAATATTTATATTTCTATAGAGGCACTGTTTATCTTTCCTGACTTCACAAGGAGAAAGTCACTGGAATGCTTTCTAATGCAATACAGAGAAACAAGTATGTGCTGCGACCTTATAGTTATGAAATCCATGTGGAGCTTGGATATACAGCTTCTCTTAAAAATCTTTTTAATGCACACCTTGCTATGACAAGTAATATAAACACCTCAAATGTGCATTTATATTATATGACAAGCAAATGCCTTATAAACCTAATTTTCCCACCTTAATCAGGAAGGAAAGGTCTGTGCTTCCACTTAGAAGTCACATACCTTTTCTCCTTAAAGCCAGTTCTCTCCACAACGAAATGAAAGTGAAATCCCCTCACTGGCTAAAACAGTGCAGAACTGGACATTTTGGATGTAAAGTCAGCTGTAGAAGGAAGGGAAGGAAAAACATCTACCACCACTGAAAATGTTGTCTGTTTTTATTTATATTTATATATTTGTCTATTTATTTGTATTTATTTTTATGTATGTCTATTTTTATTTACTGCTCTTTAGACAACAGGTTTTAATAGACTGGCTCACAGGCCTTATTTTCCCAGCACAGGATATGAGCAATTCCTATTGATTATGTATGGAAGTTACACATATCCTAGAGAAAGGGAACAGGGCCTCAAGTATCCTGGCAGGTGTAAGACCTAAATGTTTTCTTAAAATCCTGCAGTATGTCCCAGCATTACACAGGCTGTCATTTTCAGCAAAGTAGAACTTCAGACTTCATGAAACACCACATTACACAGCATCTGAATGAATAAATGCCAGATATATGCTTTGGCTAAAACAATTCCACAATTTCATTTCAGAGATGCTGTTTCCAAATAATTAATTAAAACCAGTTACAATTATTTAAGAACATTCCCCATGCAGATCAAGAAATCCCTCCTCATCTGCTCAGCAAACACTTTTCCCACTGTCAAAAGCATGTGGGCATGATGGGAAAAAAAGGGTTGTAGCTCTGATGTGCCTTTCAGATGTAAGGTCTGTATTTCCTTAAAGATGCCATTATTTTCATGTCTCTATTATCCAGTTCTGTAGAGCTGTATGTTTCATAATTGAATGATACAGGGAAATAAATATTTTTATTGCTTCTCAGCAATTTAATGCTTCTCAGCCTTTCAAATATTCACATGGGAAATGACTTAAGAAAAGACACAACTTAAATCGTGTTGAGATATCTCCGACCACATTAGGATATGCAGGATATACACATCACTCCATATTTCTGTTGATTAAGCTACATTGGGCAAAGAAAATCTTCTGTTTCTTAAAACCACTTTTTAAGAACACCAGAGCAGGTAAGACTAATCTCCTTCAGTGAAAATATCAGCCAAAAATTTTATTTCAGGCATTTTTCATTGCAAACACTTCCAGTCCATTTCTCCTCGAATTACCTTTATTCACAGGCTCTTGAGACATTTACTAAGCAAAGGCTGGAAATGAAACCAAGAACTAAGACAGTGTTACCTGCCCTGAGGGAGGTTCTCTGCTCTAATGAGCAATTACTGCATCACTCCTATCTATTACCCAGGGATTAGCCTGGTTTCATGGGAACAGTCACTACTCCAGAGTCCTCCTGCAGAACTTGAAGAGATACAAGATCCTCCAAGAATACAGCTGTTTTGCCTATATTTCAGTTGGAAATGTAAAACAAAGTTTGCAATAGTGCGCTGCAAAAAACCCTGATATTATTCCAGCAGTTAATGCAAAAAGTTTAAAAAAATACGGTTCTGTGGCTGTTCTGGCATCATTCTGCAACTGCAGAAGGCATGGCAGCACAGTTCTGCCAAGAACCAGGACTCAGCAGGTACTTGAATGATGGCTCAAGGCAAGGGCAGCAGCAACCCTGGAGTGTGTGGTCACTTTCCATGAAATCTGTGCCTGTACAAAGCATCAAAACTCATGGATTTCCTGAGAACACACACTCCTAAAGGCTAAAAAATCTGAGAATACAAGGGATGCTGGAGATTAGGATTTTTCCTTAATTTTCCATTTCTCACAGGGAATTTTCTCCCATTTGCTGCCTAAGAGATGGTAACGATGATACTTGAGAGAGACAAAAGAAGTGGCATAGATGGGGGAGTGGTGCATCTCTGTCTCTGTCAGGATTGGAGTGGAGACAGGTGGGGTTTGGTGCCGGACCTTTACTGCCCAGAGGATTCGCAGCCACTACGGAGGTTTGGTCCTCCCACTGCTTCTCCTACTGTGGGTGAGCTTTTGCTCGTAAGAGCAGCTGTTGAACTGGGATATTTCCAACATCCGACCTCACTGGGAAAGGGACCCCGATGCCCTCCCCCCTCCTGGAGGGAGCGTCTCCCAGCTGCTTGCGGCAGCTGCCTGCGGCAGCCCATTTGCCACTGCCCAGCCCTGCTGTTTTCTGCTGCTGCTTCAGGGCTCTTTCCTACACTTTGACCCGACATCCCGTGCCCGCCAGGACCCCCATGGCTCCTGACACAGCTTCGGAGTTTTCGCTACAATTCGTTTGCCACCGTGGGTGTTCTCGCCCCCCTCCCCCCACCCCGATCCAGCCGTTGCTCTGAGGCTCCTGGTATAGTCCATTTTGCCATCTGGAAAGGCACTGGGATCGGCTGCCCCCTGTGAGTTGGCAAAAGAAAGCCCCTTCTCTCTCTCTCTCCCCGCCCGCTCTCTCTCCCCTGCTGGCAGAGCTGCCATTGCCATGTGGAGAGGTGGCTGAGCTCGCGCCACAGCGCCCCCTGCAGGCACGGGGGAATCATCGCACCCGCCCTGCCCAGCCGGGAGCCACCAGCGCCCCTGCCGGCTGTGAGCGTAACTGCACCAAAGGGGAAAGGGCCTGTGGCTGAGAGAGGCTGTCACTGGGGTTCTGGTTCTGTTTGTTGTTGCTGCTGTTGTTGTTTGTTTGCCTTCTTATATATATATTTATATTCTAGTAAAGACCTGTTATTCTTTTTCCCATATCTTTGCCTAAAAGCTCCTTAATTTCAAAGTTATGATAATTTGGAGGTAAGAGGGTCATATTTTCCACTCCAAGGGAGGTTCCCGCCTTCCTTGGCAGGCACCCGTCTTTCAAACCAGGACAACGATATGGATTTTGTTTTTAATGCAAAGTTACTGCATTATATGTACACATTTAACAATGATAATGCTGCTGTCTGCATGCTTGGGTATGTAAATCTCTGTGTCATGGCCTTCGGTCTTCCCTGCTAATTTTCTGATTCTGGCTTTAAAGCAGTCAAACATCAGTTTCCTGATTCTTGTAGATGTTTTGGGGTTCCTATTATTAAGGGCAAAACCTCTAAGTGCCATTTGCTTGCATTAATGCCAAGTTTGAATGAATCTGTCACTTCTCTTTGTGTTTACGGTCACCCAGTCTTGAAGCAATTCATAGGAAAGGGTTCAGCAAAGTCATTTAAGACATGAAAAGAAGGAACTTCAGAAATAAAAGGAGGGAAATACCAAAGATTTTAAAGGAATTTAGTAAAAAAGCAACACACTTTATGTGACTTCAATTACTTCAATTATGTAACATTCCCCCAGAAGGTAGTCCTGGCAGTCTCAAAGATTGGTACATTAAAAGTCAACACATAGAGGACTTCTATGCCAAAAATATTCTTTCTGACACTTAAACCCGGACAGAAATTTCCAGAAGGCAAATGAGAAAGAACAAAAAAAGCACCCAAGATTGAATGAAATTCTTCTCTTATTGTGGATTTTGGTGGTGATTTTTTAATGCTCTTTCTACAATGACGCAGACAAAGTATATATCAAGAAAGATTTCAGGTTTGTTAGTGCATTCCTTTAGATATTTTTCCCTCCTGCAGAGGACAAGCACTTTAGTCTACAAAGCATTGTCTGGTTACTAATAATGCAAGATTCAGTCCCATATATACGGCACAGCCATTTCAGACAGTATTTATCCAATCTACAAACAAAATGTACCTAGCTTAATTAAAGGTGGGCCTTTTAAAGAATCCTGCAGCATTGCAGAAAACACTTAAGTCAGTACAGAAAGGGCAGAGTGAGAAAGAGTACTGAGATTAATAAAGATGCAAACCAAACCTTTGTGCCCCGTAACAACAGTTGCTTTTACTGTGAAGAGTAGAGCACTGGCCTAAATGACTTTTTAAGGTCCCTTCTAATGCTATTTTGACACAATTCTCTCAGTTACTAGTTTGTAGCACTTACATGCTACATCATGGTGGTTCCTAAAAATATTCAGTAGAAATCTACATGCAAAAGGAAGGAAAAAAAAAAAGCTTAAGAAAAGCCCCATTGAAACGATGCTTGAGACATGGCTGTGGATCAGTTGTTTGTGAGCTTCATCTCAAAATATGGCAATCTAAATGTTATAAGAAAGATAAGAAAAAACCGATAGAATATTTAAACCTAACACTTTGAATATGGGATGCCTCAGGCTCTTTCTACAGTCAAAAAAGATGAAATAATCAACCTCTGCGGATGTCTCGCTCTTTACAACAATAAATGGGGCTTACCCACCTCCTTCAGACTAGTAGTCTCACTTTCAGATAACTTTGGTTAAAAAAAGCCAGGATGAATGCCTTCCAAAGCAATCCACACACTGCCATTGGACAAAATCTGTGGGAGACTGAAGAACTCTATTCCACACTCTGAAGGCTGCTCCAAACCACAAAGCTGTTTATCTCAGTTTAATCTCAGTTGAAAAGTGGCTGGAGAAAGCCCACTGGGAATAATGGCCACAGAAACCAACACCTATTTGTTTACAAGAAGCGAGAGGAGTCAAGAATGGATTATTTTTTTTAATATCCATAATCAGAGGTCATAGCAGAAGCACATGTTGTTAAAAAGACAGGCTTTGCCAAGGATCCAAAAGAGAGGTCACTAGGCAATTAGTACAGGGCTGCACTGACCTAGAGGTTTCAAATCTGTCACTCCATGACATTCTCATTCCCGTTGTGTGAGGGATGAGCCATCCAGAAACACATGAAAAAAAATAGCATGCAAAAATAAAAGGCTCTCTTCAGTCAGATTTTTTCAGACTTCATTTTAGTAGGAAATTCTGTTTGCAGTTTTCAAATCAGTTCTTCCATGTCAGGCAGATTAGACAGTACAAAACAGCACACAAAGACAAACAAAAGCTGACTTCCATCTAGCCTCAGAGAAACTGCAGTCATTCCAAGGCAGGGAGTCTGGCTGCTGACTGGAACATGCAGCCTATGCAAGCTGGTGCTAGTTTGACCAAGAGTGCTACCCAAAATGCGAAAGGGCAGTAGGGCTCTTCAAGGAAAGTGAGCAGTTCAGCTATCCCATTGAAGATAGACATCAGTGGCTTTTGCTGGGATGGCAATTCCCATTTCAGATTTAGCTGTGAAAAAACAAAAGTAGCATCTGGGGTAATTGATGCAAAGTGACTTCCATGGATCAATACCAACACTCTTTTTAACTTTGAGCAAGGTTTGGTTCACCCAAGCTTTCATGACAACGTCAAGTTTTTAGAGATCACCATAATGTCAAGATGTCATGAAAAAGGTTACCACAGAAGGAATTGAAGCTCTCATATCACTGAGTTATCTACAATGCTGGTTGAAAGTGAGGCAAATGCTGCCAGGTTGTATAAACTGGTGTACTAGTTTGAAAGCAAACCAGTGAGAGATCCCAAGTCAGAATTACAATTTTATATGAAAATTAAAATAAATGCAATAGTACAGAAGCACGGACAGAGTCAGAGTACAACCTGACACCCTGTCAGTCAGAGTGGTGGTAGCAGTCCGATTAAATGGTGACAGATGTGGTTCTGTTGAAGCGGTGATCCTGTAGAAGGGTCTGGTCTTCCTCTGAAGGTCCAGTGGTGGTTATGTATCTCTTGTCCTCTGGGAACCCAGTAGGTAAGGGCTGACTGTGGTGTTCCAAACCTCAGATTACATCCAGGTAGGAATGCTTGGTTCCTCCCCCTGGAGGAGCATCTCACAAGGGGTTGATGTAATTTTATGAGTCATGCAGTGAGGTGAGATGGCCCATAACAGAAGATATCTCCTGGAGGGAGTTAGCAGGCATGCGTCATGGAAGAGATGAAGAACACTGTGCCACCTGGTTTTAACAGATGGTGATAGAATACATACTCTTGGTTATACCTTACACTGTAACCTAAGGTAATTGGTAACGGCTTCAGTAGTTACCAACCCATAATACTGCTGGAGTGTAGCAAGCACAGATGTTTAGTTCAGAAATTCCTGTATTGGTACCCCTGACCGGGAAAGCGAGTCCCCAAAAGTTTCAAAGGTTTGATAAAATTTTCTTGCATTTTAAGAGAAGACAGCTATATTGCTCTAATCTGCTTAACTACAGCGGTATTATCAACTCCTCTCACTAAGAAACACTTCAGTGTTAAAACCCATGTTTTTTATTTGGCTGCAAATACCTGTATGCATTAAATAGGTGTCTGGATTACAACAAATGCTGCCCTTTATGGTCTCCTTCTTTATTAAACTGCTCAGCAGTTCATGTACATTATGTGAACTCTTCCTGGGGGACTTAGTTTTGAATTATACATGACACTTCACATTTCTAGTCACTAATACAAAGCTTTTTGTCTTTCAGTAGTTGCTTCATTCATTAACTCTCAACAACCAAGTTGCTTACATTAAAAAGTATAATTTCTGCTCTTGCTATCTTGTATTTTCACAAAATCCATTTCTACTCTTGCTATTCTACATTTTCATAGAATGACAGAATTACTAAGGTTGGAAAAAACCTCTGAGATCATCAAATACAATTGTTTCCTCATTTTTAGAAAGAAAGAGTTGGTAAAATTAAACTGTAGCTGTCAAAAGTCACCACTGAAACAAACCTGTTACATAAGCAAATAGTATGCATTTACATACTCATGACAGGCATGCAGGTAATCTTCAAAATGCCTTTGCTTGGCATACAATATTAGTCAAATGCTCTGATGGCAAAACCTTGCTGGTTTTATTGGAGTTTCGCAAGCCTACTTAGAAGGTACTGGCCCAAAAGAGGCAGAAACTGATTTAAAAGAGGCAGAAACCTGGAACTGTAAAAAAAGACTTCTGTATCATGTGTCTTGGGCCAAGGCAGACTGATCCTGGGCTACAAAATTTAATAAAATTGGTGCCTGAACCATATAGGGCCAAAGGGATGCTTTGTTTTGGTGGTGTTTCAGAGCTGCTTGCTGAATAGAAGGGCTGGGACTGAACATCCTGTGGCACTGGACAAGGTGTCTCTCCACATCAAATCCCCCAGAGTGGGATGAAGGAGGAATGGGATGCTGACTTAGAAACAGACTGATAGACCATGATAATCAAAGACGACTGAAAAAGTTACAGTTACAACAGGACTAAGGGACAGGAGTCTAGTTGTACATAGGGCAGACCCAAAAAATAACAAAAGAGAAGAGCAAACTCAGAGCAAACAGATAAACAGATGATTCAAGAACTTGGGCTGCCCCAGACATGGTTGCTTGCCGTCCTTTGGAAATGGAATGGAGAGGACCACCACCTACGATGACACCCTGAGGTTTATGCACGACCCTTCTAGCTATTTGTCTAGAAGCTAAAAATCCACCTGTATTGATCCAGTAGCCCAAGGAGACTCTCTTCTGACTATGGCATCTTCCAGATTACACACAGCCCTGCCATGCCATTTATACACTCTCCATGGACAGAAATATCCAGGTAGCAATAACATGGGTATATAATGAGACAGGATGCTTCCTCACAGTTATTAGTTCAGGTTTAGCAAGTCCAGCTAAGCAAACACAACATTCCCAAAAGATATACACAGACTATGACCCTGTGACTCCACACTGAGGTTTCCTGTTACAATAGAATTGTTTAGGTTGGAAAAGACTTTTAAAGAGTTCAACCACTTAACCAGCACTTCCAAGTC
>WEIT01040881.1:1054-29005 GCA_013389985.1 Dryoscopus gambensis
AAATTTTAGAAATGAAAATGTAGATACACATACATAAATATACATATTTATATATATGCCAGTTCAAATTTTATGTTTATATATACATAAACATACACATGTATAGGTATATTTTGTGATTGTGTATGTATCTTACGCATACGCATATGTCTAGATACAGAAACCAAAAGGTATTCTTACAAAATAATGTGACTATGAAGAAAAATCTCTTTCCTTCAATACATCCAACTAAGAATTATGGAGCTGCCATTAGGACAATTAGAATGACTAAACAGAGTTAAAATAATTTACTTGATTTTAATGACTTAAAGTGAATAAAAAGCAAGGGAGTAGAAAAAGCAGCAGAAATTCACAATACAATTTTATTTTTTAAACACTTACCAGCTAAATAAAGTTGGGCTTGCCAGTATTTTATATATGTATAGTCCTGCCTTCTGGAAGGCTGAATATCTTCTGTGAGAAGTTCACCGGATACAATTTTTAATGTCTAACTATAAAGGGAAAAGAATCTAACAAATTTAAAGCATTAGTGGAGTTGGGTGCATGCCTGTGTGCATGTGTAGGGGTGTGTGCATATGAGTACACATGAGGCTGAAAAGTAGGAATCAAAGAATTGAAATGATCAGGACAAAAGAAAGAGCAACCTGTCTAACTTTTTGTTTAACAGCAGGTTGGTGTTATCAAAATTTACTGTTAGTTATTGAAATCATTCATTACAGATTGAAGTGAGAGATGAAGGCTGGCCACTCTCCCTCTGTGAGCTGAGTTTCAGTTGAGGTCGTGAGAAACCTTAGCCAGTAATGAGTGTCAGTGAAAGGCTTGCTGAATGTTTATGACATTGACCTCACAGCAGATGTGGAGAAGGCAGAAGGTGTTAGTACAAGAGTTATTTACCAACTTCTCAGGCAATTTCTGATGTGGTTCACTTCTGAATAGTCCCAATTCTTTCTGTTTCATCTGTGATCTCAGAGCGCAACAGAAAAAAGTCATGAACATCTGACTGCCAATAAAACCCCTCTCTTTTGTCTTTTCTGTTGCCTTGTGGACAAATGAGACACACAGGAGAAATATCTACCCTGAATGAGTGCTTCTGTCCCCCACTAATCATACTTCCTAGAAGGCCATTAAGAGCAATGAAAACTAAATGCGAGGTTGTCTTTGGGTTATGTCTGTAATTGTTACTTCTCAGGCAAAGCAATTTTAAAGGCTTGGCATCTTAGATGCGAGACCAGAGCATGTGAATGCACACAATTGTTTATGGAAATTTGTTGGTTGAGTATTTCCTTTCATGCCCTCTGGCATAGGAGACTTAGACACGTACATCAGCTTATTTTATCTTCTCTACAGCCCACACTTGTAAATAACAACTAAAGCAGTACTGAAGGCAAAGACTTGGCAAGCTTAAAAAATGTAGTAGATGGTTACACTGGCAGCAAGGATAGCCAGTTACAAAAGCAAACACTAAGAAAAATAAAGTGGTTTAGATGCCTAAGCCCCTCAGGTTGTACAGCTCAGTTTTAACAGTATTTATCAACTGATCTGATAGATTGACTTAGAATAAATTCTGACTGTGGTATGCTCATGAGCAGATTGCAGCATCCTCCACTGCCTATCCCTCACTCCTAATGATATATTTACTTATCTTAATGGCTTGGATACAGAGATGATTTCAAGTGTAGATTTGCATGGGGGAAGAGTGTAACAAATGATATCAAAACAATTGAGATGTAAACATGTTAAACTGGTACTGGCAAGCACGGGAACAGACTGCTACATGTATTTTTCCAAAATAAATCTGAAATTCTCTTTTCTTACTTTGGTAACTTAGCCAGAAATGCTTTGGTAGTGTAGAGATGAGATTTGTAATTTAGAACAGATCAGTGGTAACAAGATCTTGTTACTCTACCTTTGACACTGACCAGGATAACCCTCTTCAAATGACTGTGGAATAGCATGTGGATAGCATGAGTATTTTCCTGGTCTGTTGTTGACAATATGGAGTTTTGATCCTTCACCTGGGACACCCTAAAGCAATTGTTTCCACCTTTATTCATATGCATATCTAATTCTACTGTTTCACACATGTTTTCATTTTTTGACAGTGTGCCCCTTGGGTCACCAGGCTTGACCCTTTAGGTTAATCCAACCTGTTACAGAAACTTGGAACTTTGCAAACTGGGACAGTGGAGCACAACTTCACACACTGATAAACTGCCTCATATCCTTACTCTCTTAAAATCCATTTCCTTTCCATTTCCATGGCTGTCTGTGCTGGTGTGTTTATTTAAGGGTCATGACTGATTAGCATTAGCATCTAATATGAAAAGAACAGTTTAGCAATGTGGGGATTTTTACAGACAAAAGGACTCTTCTGAAGTCTTCAGCAAATATTGTTTGAGAGTCATTCCTGAGTGTGGGTTAATGATTTTTGTGGCTCAAATGTATTTATATTCCCAGATCACATTTGGAAACAATGATCAGGGGAAACTATGAGAGAGTTAATTATGTCCTTTTTGCCATTCATGACATATCAAATGCTTCCACTCGACACTCTGGTTTTCAGATTAGATCCAGCATCACCTACTGTGGCAATTACTGTCAATGTTTACTGCTGGGATGGGAGAGATTAAACTTTGAATTACCAAACAGCATGATAATTAGGTGTATTATGGCGAAGGTTTAAAGTAACATATGTATCTTACTAATTTATTGTTAAGGACCTTTTAAAATTATTTATTTTTAATCAATTCTGTGGAATTTTTTCCCTGGCTGAACTGATAGATCAATGCTAATTGTAGTTATCAAATTTCATGAAGTTTTATCTCTAACTTTTGTGAATCAGCATTGTCATATATTCAGTGTTATTTCAATATGAATATCTGATTTCCATATGAAGAGAATAGTTTATTTCCATATGATATGAAAGAAATAGTTTTTAGCAAATACTGTTCCTAAAATAAGCTTTCTTTATTTTTCTTTTATTTTTGCATAAATACTACTGGAAATTTTTGAAATGTTACAAAATATCCAGTAGCTGAAATTCTTACACACAATGCACTTCTGGTAGTAGTTTTATTTTTATAAAAATATCATGTATTTGTCTGACTTCCTTTAACTCTCTACAAAAATAAAGAAGAATATGAATACAATTTCATCATGTATGTATAAAGACATGGATTATGCAGAATTTTTGAAACCAGGCTAAGCTCAAAAGCCACATGGTTAACTCAGCAGTTCTGGCAACAGCTTTGTTATTGTTACTGGTGTTGCTGTATTTTGCAAAGCAATTCAAAGGCTATTGTCCTAGGATAGCCTATTTGGAAAAATATGACTTAGAAGTTACCTACCATTAGAATCCTGAATAAATCCTTGTACAAGAGCAATTGCCGTATGTTCAAATTCAAAACTATAAAGTTCAATGCTATAGATGACAGATATGATAAATAATATAAATTCAGTGCTATAAAATGATAGGAGCAATCTCACAGCCACTCACTAGGGAATAATTTTGCTTCAGCAGCTCTGAAAAGTTAGAACTAGACACTTGAACCTAAGCCCGCTCTGGTTTTGCTGCAAAGCTGCATTTTGGGCTGGGTGAGCATTCAGTATGTGCTGCAAAATTAAACCAGAATTTCCCCTACAGTAAAATCAAAACATTGTTTTCAACAATTTGTTATTCACTATTCAAAAAGCAAAGTCTGCAAATAGGAGACAACTGGGGAGCAGCACGAGTTCAGCACTTAGAATAATCACTGGGGTTCCAGAGCTCCTGTGCATGTCCACAACCCTTGGTGTAGGCAGGAGGCAGGTGGGATCTCCAGGCACTGGGAGGAGGTCTTACGTCACTGAATGGTTATACAGTTTGTGGTCAGCCTGAATTAGTCAGGCAGTTGGATGAGATGATCAGTGTAGGTCCCTTCCAACAGAAATAGTCTATTCCATTCCACTCCATTCCATTCCATTCCATTCCATTCCATTCCATTCCATTCCATTCACTGAGGGGCTTTAGGAAATGTTGATATTCAGCATACATGTCATTGCTTTTGGTTTAATGGTGAGACATAAGTAAAAATCCAACCTAGCCAGTTTACAGATTTGGGGTTTGGTTTTGATGGGTATCCCATAATCGCCTTGTAGTTTTAGCCCCCTTGAGCAGATTACACTTGATTCCACCTAACTCCAGAAACACTACAGAAAAATTAATGTTTAGAAAACACAGGAGCAGTGTCAGATACTCAGATTCAAGTTCTCTAGGGTGGGGTCCAGCTTCGCTGAAATTCATGAGAATGGGATTCAAACTAGGCTCTGATCCCTACAGCTGCTGTCTTGGGTTACCTTTCAACTTGTAGAAAATAAGCCAGCCTCCTTTAACATCCAGAAACTGCCTATTTTACATGAATATCTATTTTAAGCATGATATTAAAGGCAAGTCTAGACAACATTAAACAAAACTAGACCTTTACACATGACATAAAGGAAATTGGGAACAGTCTCCTAAGGCTTCAACAAAGTATTAAATGTGACATATGAAAAAAATCTCCAGTAAAATGACATTGTGCAGTGGACTGCATTATTAATACTGTAGTTAAATGTGAACAAATAAGGCAAGGAACTGAATGAATAAATAATCAATTTTAAAAGGTCATTTTAATAGTTCAGAATCACTCTCTGGGACAATTTGGAAAGGAGAAAATATTGTATTTTCAAGCTGCATTGAAATAAAATAATTTATTTATAGCTACATAAATGATAACTTCATGTGAAAGTATAATGCTGGAATGTAAATTAAAAACTCCCTAAAAGTATAGACTCAAGCACTAGCAAACTAAACATGGACCTTTTAATTTTCTTTGTTAGATCCATTAAATTCCACACCATTTTCCAGATGAGAACTCAGGAGCTTCAGTTCTGGAATTCTCAACATAGCTTTGGTGGCTTCCCAGTCCCTGACTGCACTTGCATATTTTGTTTGATGTTTCTTATTTTTTTAGTACAAAAAATAACTTTATGCTCACAGTTCAGACGACCACTACAAAGAACTGACGACTGAAATTTGTCTGCTGTATATTTAACACATAAGGCAGAGCTGAGGATATTTCTGTGATTGAGCACATGGCATACTGTCAAACCTTTTTGAATAAATCTATGTGCCTATGTGCAAGTATTTGTAACAATATTATAACAATAACATTTCTAAATGTCACGCAGTTGTTTGGTTGGTCTAAGCTGCAGGATGGAGTGGAACAGTTGAATGGAAAATAACATTTCAGCAGTTTTTTGGAAGGTGTGAAAATCATCTAGAATTCAGACTAATTGGTGCATCTTCAGTTGGAGAATACCATGAAACTGAAAACATTTTTTGACACACTATGTTATAGCTTTACAAAGTTTGTTCATTCATTCACAGCTTTACTCTCTATTTCCATTTTGCTACCATCTTTGGGTTACAGGACATTATGAAGCAATTGCTGGTTGTGTTCTCTTCTGTGAAGGAAAGCTGATCCCTACAACAGGATTTCGGGAACAGGAGACACTATGCTCTATCTACACAGGAGTTCACCCAACTTACCAAACCACTGCTTCCAGTGGCAATGGCCTCCTTGGCATCTGGAGTGGCCAGCTGGGGGCTGCTGTGCCCGCACAGGAAACTGCCCTTCTCATATGTGTGTTCCCCAGGTTGTATGGGACTATCTGCTCAGACAAACAATATGTGAGAGAGCTGCCATTTTAGGACTATACAAAGTCAGGAAGTCTGCACCAGCATGAAAATAGAACTGAGCTGCATTTAGAGGCTATGCCTTCAAAAAGAGTCATGGCTTTCTTTGGCTTTGATGTGACCTCAACCACATTCTGAAACAAACTGATGTCTCGATATTAGGTAAAAACTCATGTTGATTACTAAAAGAAAATATTCTTCGCCATGTTCAAGAACACCCATAGGCTACCTTCAAACTAGGTTTGCCTCATGGAATTTTTACAAATATTGTGGTCTCTTTTCCTTTTGCTAGTTTTCTGCCTAGGTATGCCATGGTAGGTACAAACTCCTGTTCATTGCTGTCCTGACATAAGCTGTGTACAGTTCAGTTGTAAAATGCCCAAAGCTGCTACTGCTCTGCAAAAACTGTATTTCTGATTTCTCTATTGATATTTCTATCAGCTCTGGGCCTGGAGGACTGCATGACTGAGTCCAGCTCAAACTGGAATTGGAAAAGTTTGGATATGGAACTGGAGTCAGGACCTGGCCTGGTATGAGTTGTTTTATAGATAAAAAGACTCCTTATAGATCTTTTTAATGGAGCTTCAAGCTTCTGAACATGCACATATTCTCTCACAATTGATCTCAACTGGATGCACAGTAATGAATTGCAATGTTACACTGGAAAATCCTTAAACCACTCCAGATGGCCATAAATCAGAAAAGCTAGTGTTGACTGCTGGCACTGAGCTTTGGGACAAGACTTTAACCTTTTAAATCCAAGTATTTAATATGAGTAAACTCACCCAGACCATTGGTATTTTAGTAGGTTCAGAAACTCATTACTACAAAGTAATAGGTCTACAAAGTACCTTTTAGATTTTGGCAAGAAAATACTACAGAACTCTAATGTATTTATATTCTTATAATGATATCTTGAACACTTTCAGGTTCTTGAATACCTAAAATAGTTGATGAAGATGAATGAGCTGATTAAACAAAGGAAAGCTTAATGTAACTCTGTGGTGAACATCACCAGTTGTGGAAATGCAGAAAAGTGCGTGACATTTTAATTTAATGTTAGAAAAATATACATTTATTAAAAGGTTATTGTGCCTCAACATGCCAATGTTCTTTGTAATTTGTTATAGCTTTTGAATAGTCCTCTAGCAAAGGGATGTTATTGTGAAACACTGTAAGAAAAGACACATATTTTACTGACTTTTCGTGGTCCCACTGATGACTACTTGATATTCTAGATAAATGGGAGGGGAAGAAACAGGCTGCAGAAAACATCAAGCTAAGGAACAGTATGTTCTATATGCTTAAGTCCCAAAGATACTGCCCTGTATTCTGGGCAGGTTAAAGAAAACTGAGCTTTCACCGGGCATCTATTTTCAAGGATATTTAGGTTACAGCTTATTTTTTCATTCCAGACTTACTGACAGTGCTATTTGAAGAGATAATACTTTTAAAAACTAAAGATATAAAAATTTAAACAAAACAAAAAATTTTCCTCTGAGTTGCTGTCCCAGAGGTTGCAGCTGATTTTGAATTTCTGGCTATGGCCAGAAAGAAATAAAAACCAAAAGCAGATAACGGATCCTGGGAGGATGCACTGGGACAGGGGACAGCTATTACCCAGATAGGAGTGCACAGACATTGGATCTGATGGCACACAAGGAGGAAGGGCTTCAAGGACAGAACATCTGGTTGTGGCAAACACAGCTGGCAGTCCCAGGAGGAGGGGCTGCTGTCCTTGACTTATAAGGAGCTTTTAGAGGTTTTGTTGATTGTGGAGTGAAAGCAGAGATGTAGGAGAGAACTCTGGTCTGCAACAGTGAATAACAGTCAATAACCTCTGAGTTATAACTTGTCCTAATTGCTGTGTAGTGTGAAGAGAACAATGCATATTGTGCATCTCATCAGTATAATTGACAGGATAACGTTATCAGGGATAAAAGCAGCGGGAAAAGTATGAAGTTTTATGAAATTATACTTTTTGATACTCAAAAATCTATGGGTATCATGCCCATATCCACAGTCTCTTTGTTTGATATCAAACCTTTACCAGTTAATATAAAGCTATTTAAAGAGGTAATCTCTGTCTTCCACTGAAATATTGAGTGAAAATGAAACAATCAAGCTAATAAGGAATAATCAAAATGTCATCCCTGAAACAAAATGTTTCTTATGATGATTTCCTCCTTCTATTGATTCAGCTCTGTTTTTCTGAGTCTGCAGATTTTTCCAACGTGAATTCCACCTTGCTAAATTGTGAAAACCCTGCTATATGTTTGGAAAATATGATTCTACTAAGTATTTCAGATTTTCCAACTTTTTATTAAGACTTGAATGCTTTGCTACAATGATATTTTGTTGTGATAATGTCATCATGTCATAAAAAGTGTAATTAAAAATTTTATATCTGCTAGGCTTACTCTGCCTTTCTTTTACAACTTTAATGATTTAATATTTTTTGTATTTGCTGAGATTATTCCAATTTCCTTTGGTGTAAACCAAAACAGAATTTGACCTAATGGATCATATTTATTCCTATTATAATTCCACTTAGTTCAGTGGCTTAGCTATAGGGTGAATTTATTCTTACATGTAATAATATTTGCTTTCTATAGAGAGGTGAATTTTGAAAAGGTATTTCAGATAACAGCATTTATTTTCATTACAGCAGACAGTAGCTGAGATTTCCCTGACAATACCAGAAATAACAACAATTTTGCTTGTTCTTGCTTCAATGAATTTCAATTTTAAAACAGCTTTATTGTTCTCAGAAGAAGACTTTTTTGTAATCTGATTTATAGTGATTCCAGCACTTGGCTGAAAGCAAAAGGGGGAGGAGGAAAGGAAGCAGTGTAAAGGGTAAAATCAACTAGGATTCAGCACTATTTATAAACAGAAAAACCATAACATGATGCCTTCATCGGCAGTTGTCTCCATGCTGAAATGACTTTATGACCAGTTACAAGATCTGAAATGAATTATAAAACAATCAAAGGAAATTAGCTTTTACATTCAACTAGATCAATAGCTATGGCATTTTATTTCTATGGGGTGATCTATGCTGCGGCTTGTTTGTGTAGAACCAGAGTGTTAATGACATTACCTATCATTTTTAACAAGGATGTGCCAAGATGAATTTTGCAGTATGTTACAAAATGAATAGGAGTACTAATTAAACACACTTTTTTGGCATTACTCACTTTTCATGTGCTGTGCAAAGAAAAATTCTGAACAAGGGAAATATCAATTACACTGTTCCAAGAAAAGGCTGTAGCTTCAACAATGTGTATTTTTAAGATGTGACATTGTTAACACCTGGTGGATCCTTAAAACACGCCCCACAGTCCATGTTGTTATCCAGGCAACAATTCAGAAGCACAGGAAAATACTTAAAAATACAGAAATATAAAAGCCTTCAGAAGCTTCCTATGTGGTTGTCACAAAACCTTTAGAGCAACCTTCCAAAACCTAGCTAAAAAATATCAGCGTATTCTTTTCTTAGAAACAAAATGATAGTGTATACAATAAAGATTTTCTAAGCTGAGAATATAATTAGTACATTCATAAATGTATGCACTGATCATTTTGCTATTATTGCTACAATTAATATTCTGTTTTTAACCATTTCCCAACTGCAAGTAGAGCAGGGACAATTTTCAAAGCATCTTTTTATTTGGAAGAATACATTGTCTTGGTATTGCCTGGTATCTCCCAACTGAGAAGGCAGACAGCAGTACAAGGCAAAAAGGTAAGACTTCCACAACTCAGGGAAATGACACTTTCAAATGCTGTAGATGCATATGTCTGGTTGGTATCTTTTTTTGGTGACATACAGAGCACAGATCTATCCAGGTTATAATACTTTGCCCTCTTTCTTTATAGCAAAGATTTAAAGCACCTAAATACAGAGCAAGAGATTTAATATGTAGGACTCAGATGTGACTCCAGATGGGCACTGAATGCTGCCTTAAAAGGACTGACAAAAGGAAAATGGAGTCCTCTTCCCTGACATTTAAGAGGCCTTCATTTTATCCTCTGCCTGCAGACTGAAGGGATTTAGTTTCTTTCATCATTCCTCACATGGAAAATATACTGCACCTGTGACCATTTTTCTACATCTCTCTGAAGTCTGATGTTGCTCTTAAAGTTTCCTGAAGATGGAGCAACCAACAGCAATGGCCAACTTAAAGCCTCTTCATGCCACAGCCAGCCTATGCATCTGATCTCACTGGTACACAACAGGACACTGCAGAAAGCTTAGGCTGGACTCCCATCAGTGCAGCCCCTTCTTCAGTGCTGTCCAGCTTTTGTGAGTAGCATCATGAGCAAAGTCAGGTGTAATATATCCCAGCTGTTTATCTGGAAGTAGCAAGCACTTGGTTTGTTACAATCAGGTCTTCATATGGGAAAAAAGGACAAACAGATGGGAGATGGAGAAATGAGTTTTTGCAAACTGATGAGCAATTGAACAGAATAAATGTAAAGAACATTACATGCAATCAAAACCAGGTGGTAGCATCTCACCTCCATTTCGAACAGGTTAAAATGATGAGGGAAAGTGGTGAGAAGAATGTGTCTGGAATTCCAGAAGAGGAAAAATAGGCCATAGGTTTTGGGCTGGGCCCATTTCTGTAAAAATGCACTGACAAGGCTGCTTTAGCTCTTAGGATAATTTTTCTGCTTTTTTTTTCCCCTGAGATTTCTCTTCAGACCTTGGGAAAGAAAGAAAAAAATGCTGTGTGGAAGAAGAAAAGGTAGCCAAAGTAGTGACAAAGACAGAGAAGCCTGTACAAACTTTTAGCCTACAGGCATACCTCATATCTTCTTGTGATTTTGGTACTCTGAATATGAGAGCTGTTTGAATTTTCCAGTGATGAGAGTGATTAAACACGCACTGCATTAGAATCCTTAGATTCAAAACCAATGGAGTATGTCTTAAGTTCATTCCCAGAAAACAGCCAGAGAAATGCAGATAGCTGCCTAGCTGACTGCCTCACATATTAAATATACTGGCTTTGAAAGCAGTAAAACATAGCCCATTCATGAACAAGTTGCTGAATAGGTTTATGCCATATGAAAGTCACTAACAGACCACCTTCACAGCCATGCCAGCATTTAAAGTAATTTGTGAGAACTTCAGCTGATAAAATAAAGTTTTCTGACATTTATGGAAAATAATATGCTTTCAGTACTTCATATTGATAGAGCAGAGCTAGGATTTCATTAAATACTTCAGACAAAGCAAGTACAGCTATAAACTTGCTGGGCTGCTTTCCCTGTCTTTTAAAGAGGCACATCCTGAAAATGAATGCTCTACCCAAGAACGTAGTTCTGGAAGAAGCATTACATTTTCTATCTATTAAGACTTGAAGTTTCTCTGTTTCCCCTGTTTATCCCAACATATGCAGAGGGTTTTTGCCCTCTTCACACCCAGCACAGCATGCAAATTAAGCATTTACCTTCTTTATAGGATGCAAAATAATTTTCTATTTGCAGCAGAACATACAGCAACTCCCTGCTAGTCAGGCTGCCAATCACACATTCAGAAAAGAAGCACATCAACATTTATGCTTCTAGTGCTAGGCTGCTTGAAGTGCAGATCCCTACACAGCTCTCTACCCATCCCAGATTTTTATCTCCAATTCCTTATGGTTTAATAACCTAATTTTAAGACTGATAGCAATCTAGTGGGACAGAACAGATGTTTCTCTTGTGCATCCAACATTAGTCATCCTGCTGGAAGTTTATGGAATAAAATGGGCATCTGCCCAAGGGATGAAGAAGTCATAAACATATTTCTAAATAAAATTGGAAAGAAAATATTCAATGCCAATGCCTACAGTTGTCCAAAGGTGTCGATTTTTTCTTCTTTGTTTTTTATCTGGTTCTTCTTACTCAGGGCTTGGATTAAAACATGAGAGACTGAATTCTTCTTCGTGCTTAGATGTTTATTATTTCTTATCTATGTTACAGCTACACAGACTGTGCTCCTAAGTTAACTAGGTGGAAAAAATGGCAGCAAAATTCTTCTTCCAAGGCCTTTTCAAGCCCAAGCTATCCAATTATATAATGCCAACAAACTTATTTTTGCTTATAACTGAATAATCTAATAACCTGAGAACTGCACTGTGGACTTTTGCATCCAATCACAAACTTACCCAAACTTGTGAAGAAGAAGAGAAAGAAGAAGTACTAACCACCACCCTAATTCCTCCATCTTGCTACCTATATATATATATATATTTTACTATATCCCAAAATCTAAAATTCTACATCTTCCACCCAGTGATATAACACACTTCTATTAATTACACACTAACAATCTCAGTGCTATCACATAATTTCGGAAGCCTTTTCCAAGGCCTCAGGTCAAATGCAGTGTGTTTCTGAGGATCAGTGCTTGTCTGCACTGAAAGATTAAAATTCTCAGAATCCAGGGTTCCAACACAAAGGCTGCATGATTTCCCTCCTTTCCCACTTCTACCTCCTGCAAGTTCTTTCTGGATGCTTTATTCTGTGAGCCCTTACGCCCTCTCTTCGTCTAGATCTGTGTGTAAAAATAATTGATAAAAAACAACTAGAAAGAAAAGAAAGAATTGTCTGGATGTAACTGAAGCTAAACAGGAATGTCGTGAGTAGTTTTATGCTAAACAGTTACTCTACTGAATCATGGAAAGCTACAGCTGTGACAGCTCAAAGCTAAGAAGGGAGCCATTTGGAAGTATTAAATAACTATAAAGTGAGGAGCGGAAGAAGCCATGAAGAGAGAGAGAAGTACAAGGGCACTTGCTATTAGGATCTGTACCTATAGGTGCACTGGAGACAGCAACCATCCATCAACAACTTGCTAATAGGGTAGAGGAACAAGATTTTTTTTTACATGCAACTTGTTCCAGACAAAAAGCACTTAGGATTTCTCATTGCAAAAAGTGACTTATGTGACAGCAGAAATAATTTGCACCTGGTCAGAAAGTATCTAAGAACTAGAACTTTATATCCTATTGCCAAAAAAAGACTGGAACTCCGATAGGAGACGCATCTGAGGAACTCAGTAACTGCCAGTAACTGGGGGTGGGGTATGTCCCTGGGGATCATTTCTGCGTTGTTTTTATATAAACCCTTCAAATGCTGGGTAGTAAACACTTCTCTCAAATGGGCATCTCTTTAGGGCAGGAAAGCGTTCAGCTGAAACTGCCAAATACATCAAAAGACGTTTATTATCCTGTAATGAATGGTATATGTGAAGTGAACCAGGGGAGAAGAAAAGATTTACACAGCAAAATAGGCACTTGCTGTACTATGAGTGGGTGTATAGTTAGGGAGCTTATATAAATTATAGTATATTGGATTTCAGACAAGGTCACCAGATTTACCCAGCACAAGACTGATGAATTCAGAAGGAAATGAGAAATATTACTGCAGTGCAAAAAACACTTCAATACAGCCCGTACAGTCCTTCCCTTTGCATGGAGTTGA
Source organism: Dryoscopus gambensis (assembly GCA_013389985.1). NCBI lineage: Eukaryota > Metazoa > Chordata > Aves > Passeriformes > Malaconotidae > Dryoscopus > Dryoscopus gambensis. Next base: position 14,247 of record WEIT01040881.1, read on the forward strand.
TTGTGTTACTAGTTTAGTCAGGGAATTTCAAAGTAGCCAGCAAGGTGCCACATTGCCATTGAAAGTACCTCCCTTTGGCAATGCAAACCTTAACAACAACTGAGGCTTTATTTAACAAAACTCCTTTTTTACATGTGTTTTTTATCTCCCTGGTTTCTGGTTGCACCATCCTGATTTGATTGTATTATGGCATCTGCTTTCAAACCTGTTTTCTTCATGGAAGGAAAAGCACTAATATTACACAAATGGAAACTGCAGGTAGAATTCTTCCTTTGCAAGTTTTAATTGGTTTGTGTTTGCCCTGAACAGATATAATGAACACCTTACAAGAAGCAATGGGCTGGATAGAACTTTCTTGTTTAATTCACAAGACTTCATTTGGAGTTATAGGAAACTACAGAAAGGGCTCTGGCCAATAATTTCCTTTTTTCTTTTTTCTTTTTTTTCCAATATATATTAAAAATGAAGGTACTTAGTTTCACAGCCTGGAGAATTCAATAACTTAAATAAGATCAACAAAGTAACTAAGACAACTGTGAAACTGCTCAAAACCTAAAAAAGGGACAAGAAAGCAATAGAGAAATGCTATATCTCATTATGTTTCTCTCTTTTTAATGGACAGTTCAGAACAATGACAATCTAAACAAATGGAGTACCCTAAGCAAAAGAGTAGTTGTCAAACCCAGTGTTGGGTTGGTGTGTTCCCAACCCATTTACACATATTGCTTGACAGATGATAATAGACAGCATCAATGTTCACACACAAAAGACATAGGTGCCTACTCTTTTTTACAGAAGATCTGTGTGCAAACGGGGAATTTTTCAGGTTTTCTGGGAGATGGACACTTTTGTGAGATGTCTGAGCTCTATCCAAGACTTGAGATCCAAAAGGGAGTTTTTTAGATATCAGGAGCCTCCTCCAGCAGGGCAGCAGCTCAGTACACGTGTTACATGATCAATAGGCCATGAACAGGAGATACCATTCCTCTGAACCTCAAAGGCAGCTCTCCCTTTTATCTCGGCCTATGAAGCACCCTAGTCAGAGACACCGCTGTGCACAAAACCAAAGGCAAACAGCAGTTGCCATTTTTGATACACTAGGAAGTGACATAAGGTTGCAGGGCCTGTCAACCTTCTTTGGTGAGCCAGCAAACACTGTGGTGCTCGACAGCCCTGCTTGCTTCTTAAACCTGAGAGCAAATCCCAAGGTGCTGCAGACGCTGCCTGGTTCTGCTCTTGAGTGGCATATCCTGCTATGCCAGTGGGCACTCAGCGTCAGCCTGCACTAGGAAATGCTCTGAGCCTTGCCACATCTTCCCCCAGAGACCAAGTTGTCGAGTCTCATGTAAAGAATGTATTTGGAGATTACTTTTAGAGCACGAATCTGTTCTGATCAAACTAAATTTTTGCTTTATGAGATATTAATTCACACAGGGATTCAGTTTTTTTCTCAAAACTTTTAGTTATCATACTTCATATTCTTCTAAAGGTGACCTTACAGAAATATTTTGGTACTCTGTTATCTATGACCTAACCTGCTTGTTCTTGGTCACTTTAATGAAGCTTAATGAGAATATCTCTTCACCTATACCTGGTCACACAAAGCTGTCTATCCATATATATTTTGTAACTTATTTTGGCATGCAGAATTTACATGGAAAGAAGGAGGTTCTTGCCTTTTTATCTGCTCTCCTAAATCACAAAACCACTATTAAACTGTAAAAGGTTAATGAAGTCCAGACTTGTCTGTCAGGTTCCAAAGTGGGAAAAATGTCAATTGCTGTTACTTAAAAATGTCATTAGCACATCCATTTAATTATGTATGAGAGACATGGTTACCACAGAGACTCTTGGCTGCCAATTTGTGAGCAATGGAAAAATTTTTAGAAGTGAGGCTGGAAGTCCCTGACTGACACCCTGCCCACTCTTGCTGCCCCATCTCTGTGTGTGCACGCAAACACATATATGTACATCATGATCATTACTGGTGAGTCTGAGTAACAAAGATGTAGGTGAGAAAGTAAAGGAAAAATATGTTTGGAAAAGGGCTGTTCAAAGCTCGTGGCTGGAAATGGCAGTTACGAACAATTTTGAATCTGCTCTCAGAACAGAATGTGGGAACTATGAATCCATGGGACTAAAGAGAAAAAAACCTACCTTCTTGATCCAGCTAGTGTTCTTTCAGATTTATCCACCTCAGTACACATGGGTGGCCAGTACTGCTTCCATGCAAGACTGCTCATTGCGCATGGCAGCATTAGGGTTGCAGCTGGTGATGGCTGTTCTGTCAGGGCTTGCGTGTCTTAGATTTGCCCAAAGCAGGAGCACTACATTTCTGACTGACATGACATTTTGCAAGCAGACAGGTTTTGGTTTTAAAAGTTAGCTTCCTTACCACGGGAAAGCCAATGATTTCAGTTAACAAGACAAGAACACAGAAAAGGGTGTTACCCTTGTTTTGGAAAGAAATCTACTTATTCAACATTTTCAGGCTTCAGAAGGCTTCAATGCTTTTTAAAGATAATCCTTTGCTACTTTTCAGCTTTTCTCTACTATGCTGTTCTCCTCACTGTACCAAGAAGAATCATAGAAGAGAGTTGAAAGGGACCCCTAAGTATCATCAAAATCCTGCTCCTGGCCCTGCACAGGACAGCCCGAAGAGCCACATCGTGTGCCTAAGAGCATTGTCCAAGCACTTCTCAAACTCTGCCAGTCTTGATGCTGTGACGCTTCCCTGAGGAGCCTGTTCTAATGTTCGAACAGCCTCTGGGTGAAGAACCTTTCTTTTCCTAATATCCAACCTAAACCTCCCTTGACACAATTTCGGGGCTTTCCCAGGGTCCTGTCCCTGGTCACCACAGACAAGAGATCAGTGTCTGCCCTTCCTCTTCTCCTCATGACGGAGTTGTAAACTGCAGTGAGGTCTTCCCTCCCTTCGTTTCCAGGCTGAACAAGCCAAATGACCTCATCTGTCCTCATATGGCTGCTCCTCAAGACCCTTCACCATCTTTGTAGTAGTAATTTCTTGAAAAATTTCTAGCAAAACAAGAAGTCCCTCCTGTACCTAAGCAAAATCTGCAGACTTTAAACTGTATCTAAGTTAAAAGACAAATATATATGTGAGAAGTCTATAGAAGTCTTTCTTGAAATGCCAGATCCAAATCTGGACTCTGACTTCTGTCCTAGCTCCAGATGGTGTTTCCCAGTATAACTCTGTTTTCAGTTGCTTTTACTTTTGCCAAACTTGAATGAAGCTGAAAACGTAAATCACCTAGCCCATGTGCTATTCAACAGGATCATAATGATGGCAGGATTTTTTAGATTATGACATCTGTGTAGAATCATGTCTGCTGCTTGGTGCTGTGGTTGCTGTCAGCTCTGTGAGTCACCTTGATGCTGCAGGCAATACAGGGGAGGCCCCTCACTGCAGCCCAGTTTTGTACTACAGTTTACACACATTCCAAGTGTATTTTCTGGAACTGGCAACAGGTGCAGCCCTGCTGCAGAGATAGCCAATCTGTAGCTCTCGTATGGTGCAGCTTGGAAACAGTCCTGATGCAGCTCTGGCATCACAGTAGTGCTGTTCAGCTGTGCTCATGCAAAGATGCTGCCCTGCTCTGGGCCTTGCCAGCAGGCACAGCACACCAGCCTGGCTGCAGGGGGGATGGGATACCTCATCATCATCCCTCACCAGGGCATCCTCTTCCCCTGCGGTAGCCCCAGTCTAGAAGTAGCCCACATGAGGGTGCTGCATGCCCTGTAGGGTTAGGAAAGTTGGTTACAGCTATGGGTTAGGGAGAGTAATGTACCCAGAGAGTTATAATTTTCACTTAAGAAAGATAATTTTTCACTTAAGATTTTTACTTACCAGAATCACCTACAGTCATTTTTTTTTCCAGACTAAATAGTGAAATAGCTCAAAAGGCAGTCTTCATATCGAGGAGGAGGGGTTTTCTCCCAAAGGATATTTCCTTTTACCCCACTGAAGAAGGATCACAGAGATCTACTATTTCTCTTTCTAATCTTTCTGTTTAGAAAACCTGGGTGACATTAGGGTCAAGCTATTCTTCAGTGACAGCTGGCTTGCATGATCACCGTGTCATACTATCTATCTCATTTTCTGTTGGTGACTGAAAACCCTGGAGAGGGTAATCGAAGTTGACCATCGGAACATTTTCATTGTAACTGAAGAGAGCCATTACAGCTTAGCTATTGAATATACTTGTTTCATCTCACTGGGTATGCTACGAAAATACATATTGGCCTGGGGTTTTTTCCTGTTCCAAGTGCTAGCTTTTTTCCCTTTTTTGATTATGTTTTTCTACGGACAAATTTAATGGAATGTGATACCACATAGTAGTATAGTGTCATGTTGCTTTAATGGCCTCTGGCTCCCAGCTCTTCCCACCCAGCATCTCTTTATCTTTTATTGGTAAACTAAACACTCATGTAAAATCAGTATTTTGTCCTCTGAAGCAAATTTAATGGTGTGTCTATAAGTGGATTTTGTCCTCAAGCAGAATATTGTAATCTTTGAGGCCCTAGATTTTCATGACTTTAAAAAGTTTTTGTCAAAATGGGTTTGCAGTCTGAAAGATCAATATTGGAAGCAGATAAATGTCTCAGGCAAAGTGGGGAAGAACACCAGTTGCACGAATACCAGATTTAAGTGAAAAGAACTGGGGTAATAAGCACCAGATCCTCTTTCCTCCCTCTCAGTAATGAAGTATTTTGTACTGCTCAATAGCAAATCTCACAGACTTGTGAAACAAACACCATATACCTTGATTTGGTGATGAATAAAATTAATTTTTATGCCATTAGTTAAATGCACTAATTCAGGCTTTTAGTGTTTCAGGGTTTTATTTCTTGTCTTCTCTAGAAAAGTTCATTTGTTAATGGGATTGCACATTGAGGACAGAAATTATGACTTGCATTATTCTCATTGTTCAGTTTGTTCTCACTTCTTGTATTTTCTGAGAAATCTACAGCACACACTAATGACAGCGGTTCCTTTCCAATAAGAAACAGACCTTTTGAGAGTTCATAGTTAAAGCATACAAAGGAACAGTGTGTTGAGAGTTCTCTTTCCATCTTCAGTTGCTATATTTATCTTCTCAAACCCTTTGTATATCAACGAAGTAGAAGAAAAAAATTATAAAAATAGGTCTTTCACTTTATCAACCCAACTGGTGTATGATAACATGCATAGGTTGGGTGTGAGTCCATTTCTTTCTTTCAGTGCTCCTGTTTGGGGAAGAAAATGTTCCTTCTTTGGGTAATAACTATTTTGAGCTCTGGCACAGAACTCAGATTCTTAAGAGATCATTTATATTACAAAGACTCACTCTGTACTTCCTCAGTGCTTAAAGGCACATTTCAGCTTCCAAACCAAAATCTTTTTATGGTTTTTTAAAACAAATTATGGGTTTTACTTATGGTTTTTAAAAAGAATAAAAAATCATGTATGAAAGCAAAATTAATAAACTAGTCTTTCTAAAACAGAGAGAAATTTGTTCCATTCCTCTCTACTTTTCCAAGAGTTCTCTGAAATATATTTGACCCTCACACAGTGTCTCTGTAAAAGGGATTGTATTTCTTAAAACAAAATGGGAAAATGATTCATAACATCCTATTCAAGATGACAACTGGGCTGATGGTCCAGCTAACTACATATCTGTTTCCAAATGTACTAAATTTAAATGGATGTAATCACAGTTTTTAGTACATACGTGATGTTGCATGATGGCCAGACAGATTAGATACATTCTTGTCATAGAAGAGTCTAGTGCATGAGGCAGTGTTTATTCAGATAGCTTAGACCATCCCATTCAGCATTTTTGCATAGATGTTCAGTTCACTTGTAGGCCAGGGACTGTTTTCAATAAGGCTGATGAAAAATTCACTCAAAAAATAAGGATGCAACATGGCAAATGTCCTGCCAAATTATGAAAGGGCTCTCTATTCTAACATCTGAAAAGCAGAATTTTGGTCTTCAGTATTGATTTGGTAAATTTTCAAGTATTCTATTTGACCTTTCATAAAAGATGTAGTGCTCTGTTTGAGCTGATATGTTATCAAGGTGGAAAACTGTTTGTCCTTCTTAAATAACCAAAGGAAAGGATGAACCTCCTGTACTGCAGATAAATATAGTTCAATGGGACAAGAATAGGAAGAAGAGAATCTGTTTGGAAGTATTTTAAGACATCCTTTCTTTTCCATTATTAGTGCTTGATTCTTGTCATTTTAATTGACTTTAATAATTGATGTACATCCAGTTTGGTGCTTTGAGTCATGTTTATAAAGTTTTGTCTTCATGCTGTTATGTGCTTTCAGTTTTTGAGAAAGGCACTTGACTCTGCCAGGGAGTACCCTGTTCCCAATGAACTGTGTGAGATACGTTTGCCATGGGCCACTGCCCCTGATAGAGCAAGTCCTGCTGCTCTGCCAGTGTGGCTGCAGGTGGAAGAAGGGCAAAGCAAGAACAAAAAGAGAAAAGGAGAAGAAAACACACAGGAGCTGTTACATATTTTCCTGGGGAAATGTACTTAGATGCTACAGGAGCCCTTTCAGGAGAAGCAAATCAATGGGAGTGATGGATAACTTGTCTACAAACTATATTTAGGGAAAGAGAAATTGCACAGATGAATTTAGCAAAAAAGTTTTTAAGCAAATTTAGCTCTTCTAATTAAGCTCAGTGATCACTTCACAAGTTTGATTTTCCCCCCTATTATTCTGGTTAATAGTTTCTTACTCCTTACATGAGGTTCAGTGTGACTGGATCTTTGTGTGGACCTGGATGGCCAAGTGAAATTTCAATTATTTTGTGTTGGTGCATGGAAATAAAGAATCATTTTACCACCCAGGAGATAGCTACTTGTAGAAGTATCCAGATGTTATGCAACAAATTTAAAATAACAAATAGCTTTTCCCTTGCATCAACATATACCTGTGGCCACTTCTCAGGAATATTTTAAATAATATTAAAACCTATGTCTTCTTCCGGGAAAGTCTTTCCTACTGTTTTAATATTCTATGCCTATGGTCTAAGTAGCTTCTACCTACTATTCTCATGCATCTAAAGGACTCTGTGTGTGCAAGCCAGGTAGCTACAGGGGCAAACCAGCATGAAAGACACTGCCAGATCCCACCAGAAAAGGCTCTGTACTTCCAGCTAAACCAGGCTTAAAGAGGTGTGAGTTATGTTTCTAATTTTATTACTTTATTGACTTCCACTTGGGAACTGTCAGTCAGAGCCATACTGCCTAAAAGACAGCAGAGGCCTCATGCTGATCTGAGAACCCGTGCAAAACATCTGCCCAGGGAGATGGAAAACTGAAAAGCTGTCAGGTAAAGAAATGTACTGCTGGTATGCACAAGGCATTGTAAAAGCTGTGCCTTAGAAATTTGTTACTGGTTTAGCCCCAGCTTGCAACCAAGTACCATGCTGCTACTCACTCACTTTTCCCTGGTGGGGTGGGGAGAGAATCACAGAATCATAGAATGTTAAGGAATTGGAATGGACCTTAAAGATCACCTAGTCCCAAATTCCCTCCATGGTCAGGGATACCTCCAACTAGACCAGGTTGCTCAAGGTCCTATCCAACCTGGCTTTGAACACTGCCAGGGTTGGGGCATCCACACTTCCCTGGGCGTCTTCCAGCATCTCACCATCTTCACAGTAAAAAATTTCCTCTTAAAATCTAGCCTTAATTTGAAAAGTAAAACTGGGAAAACTCATGGTCGATACAAAGGTGCTGTACTAATTGAAATAAAGTAAAAATAATAGTAAAGTGAAAATAATTACAATAATAAATATAATGAAAAAAAGGAAGGGGGAGAGAGAGAGAGGAATAAAACCCAAGAAAGACAAATGATGCACAATACAATTGCCTCACCAGCTGCTGACTGATATCCAGCCTGTTCCTGAGCAGCAATCTGCAGCTCCTGGCCAACTCCCCCAGTTTATACACTGAGCATGACGTCCTATGGTATGGAATATCCCCTTGGCCACTTTGGGTTGGTTTTCCTGGCTGTGCTCCCTCCAGCCCTNAAAAAAGAAAAGGGACTCGATCATAGTGAAAACCAGGACCGTGGGAAACACAAGTAGAGACACCTTTGTGTGAGAGATGGATGCAGCTGTAAATGTATCACTGCTGCACCAGCTGCACATCTCTCATAACTGCTTAAGTTGGGAATAGTTTGGAAATAAAAATCTTCATACAAATAATAAGTGAAGGGCCTTTCTTTTTATGTTACTTCTGTCATTGCTTGGGTCCTCCAAAGTCCTGCTNTTGTGTAAAGTAAATACTCCCTTTTTTGGTAAGCATTTTGATATATGAGGGGTTTGCCTTCTAGTATTAATTTACAGGTAGTTTGAATCACTTCTGTCTCAGTTTTGGATCATTTTATGAAATTAATTAAATTTAAAAGGTCATCTGAATCACAAGGCTGTAATCTAGATTTTCATATGTGCTAATTTTAAAAATTTTAGAAATATGTTTGGTGGTTCAGGTTTTGGGATTTTTTTTGGTTGTTTGCTTGCACACTTGGCTTTGTTTTTTTCAGCACAGATGTAGTGCAGATGGATGATTTGCAAATGTCTCTATGTCTCTATGGTATTTGGGAAGGTATCTAAACACTGGCCAGTGCAAATACATTTTTTAAGATTGCAGAGCATAAGATGCTGTTTAACTCACAGTGTATAGCTGTTAACTGAGGAAACCTATTTCAAAAGAAAAAGGAAAAGACTACAGGGAAAAAAAAATATTTTCCTGTTGCAGATGTGCTCCAAACCCAGTGGGTGTTACTGTGAAATACCTGGATCTTATCTGAGTATTGATATCAGCCTAGACGAGTATTTGTGACCGTGATCTACAGAACCATGACCCTTGACACTGTTTCTCAAATCTGAAAGACCGACCAGTGCTTACCTATTTTCTTTTAAACCCACCAATGTCCACTTTGTTCTGCTGTTTGGATAGTCCATCTCTGCTTCCAGCTCATGCCCTGGCAACTGAGAAAATGTAACTGTACACCTGTGCATCAGGTGAACACGAACTCTTCTGCATCATCTACACAAATAAAATGTGGCATATCCTATCCCAAGTTAGATACATCCTTGAAACATCAAGGTCAGTAGCGATTGTTTTGTGCTTCATGTAGGATCAGTGGAGAGGAACAATCATTGCAAGAGGTCACCCTGGTTTTCACATCTGAATGCTCTGCAGACATGCTTGTCTCTCTTGCTTGCCAGGCTCTCCACCGCCAGTAATTTAGGTACTCCTTCCAAGAGATGTTCCTTTGACAGTCTGGAGACAAACCTGATTACAAAACCTGAGGCATTGCTATGAGTGGGAATACCAGTAAAAGTTTTCTGAAATATTCATTGTATTTTCTGTGGCTGATTCCTGATGTTGATGTTTATTTCTAAGTGAGAGAAAAAGATTGAAATGACTACCCCTGTATTTCCAATGTGTTGTTCTCTTTTCTTAAAAAGTCCTTGCACACTGTTCTGTTTCTGAATTCACTGGAAATGAGCATTTGGGGTACGTCAGTAGAGGAAAGAGAAGAATGAGGTGCTAACTGTAACACATTTCAATGCAGATGTGCTAGATACCTGCTTTCCTCGGTGGGAATTATATATTCCCTCAATTATATCTGTATGAGAACACGCAGGACACATCTGTTTCTCTGTAAATCACTTTTATACTACAGATCATTTGATTAGATGGGATTTTGTGTAAAGACCTGCTCTTGATTGATTAAGAGGAAGGTAGGAATAGTTTCTTTGGTACATAGCACTACTTGCTGTGTGCTTTTCATGGTGCACACGTTAGGGGGTTGCTGAATCTCGCAAACTGGCAGAGGTGAAGCTGCCACATCTCCATGGAACCAGTAACAGGGCTGAGCACATATTCCCAGCAGGCACACACAGAGCACATGTACACATTACACATATGCATACAGACACAGACAGCCACAGAGAGAACGCAGACAGAATTCTGTCTGTGTTCCACACATGAGGCTTGGCCCAGCCCTATATGCCTGGCATGGGTAGCAGAGCAGTGTGTAAGAGGCAGGAACTGCACCAAAGGGGACTGAAGAAAGAGTTTCAAGGATTGGAGTTTGAGCTGTGATGGGTCTTCAAGACCGATAGTGCATCTTCATCTACATTGTCATCCATGTTCTTTAAGTAATCAGCTGCTGGCCTCTTAGCTTCCATTTATCCAGTCATCACAGACAGGAATTTCAATTTATGATAAGTTTCATGCACCACATTAAGCAGAACTGATAAATTAATGAAAAAATTGTTTGGGAGACTGTTGACTGAACAAGAATCTGATTAGCCTATACCTGCCCTCTTATTATTCATTTCTTATATATGCTGCAACAACTGAAAATGTGGTGTAGATAACTATTTTAAGAAAGCAAATTTCAGGCTTTTAATCATGATTACTAACAGCAAGAAGTTATTCTATCATTCAAATTTTGTTGAAGCAGAAGTAATTTGTTTTTAAACAACAGGTTTCTGTAGCAATATCTACTGCTGAAGGTGCTGAAGCTCTGCCCACATCAGAAGCATGATCCTTTTTTTCACTTCTGTTGTATGAGAAAAGGAAAGCTGCTTCCCATCATTGCCAGATGAAATACTTGCAGTCATAGCTCCAGTGATAAGGCAACATCAAGTGACTTTTTAAGTGACTAACGACAAAACTGAAGTGTTTTGATTAAATCCAACTTTGATTAAGCTCTTGAATAGTTGCTATGATCAATTTATGAATAATCCAGGGATCAAAGAGAATCATGAATATGCTTGGTCTAACCCTTCCAAGTAACAAATATATCAGTATAAAGCAGGATCAGGAACAATTTGTGAACAGAGAAGTGTTTAATCTGTCAGTTAACTGGTCATAGTAAGCAACATGACCAGCTCTGATGGCAGAGAGAGACAGAGCACTTTCAAAATAGAAAAAGCCTCTTTTTTTTTTTTCTGGCAGGATCCAAGAGAAATCTGAGAGAGCTGCATTAAAAAAGCATAGCTGAAACAACCCTGTGAAGAATACATCATTACTGCTGCAACACTGGCAGCCTAAGGAATTACTGAGCAGAGGTCAGAAGGACACAGCTCCGGGGCAGAGCTGCCAGGGAAGACTTCCTGAGCAGACCCATGGACCTCTGACAGGTCCTGGGTCTGCCTCTGAGCCTGGGGGAGCATGACTTAAGGCCTTTGAATCTTCCCTTGGGTTCATCTGGGCTTCATTCAGCCTTCCTCTGTGTCGTCTTTCTTCCCCGTGCTCTTCCTCCAGTATTAGCTGGATTCCAGGGGTAAAGACTAGTCATGAAACTGATATGTAAGGACTGAATGTCCTTCCATAAAACCCCCAGACATATCCATTGCTGTGTGACAGTACAGGACATCCAGTGAAGAAAATCATGGACAGAGCAGAGACAAAGGAGGGCAGACAAAGGCACAGGTAAGGCATTTCTAACTTCAGAGTTAATTTTCAAATGGCTCAGTGCATCTGAACTTACCCACAAACAACACTGTCAATTTTTTTTCTTTTTTTTTTTTGTAAAAACTCCACTCTTACTCTAAATGGAAATATACAACTGACTAATGAATTAAAATGCAGCACCAACAGCAATCACCAGATCATCCCCAAAATATAGCAACAATCTCAATTCAAATCCTCTCTGAAGCAAGTTTTACCCCAGAGAGGGACGAGATCCAGAGACATCACAGAGGCCATTAGGACAGAGTTTCTGGCATATGCAAGCATGTAAATAACAGCTCATGAGGTCTGAAAATGCCAGCAGGTATCTCTGGATGATATCAGACACGATTGAATGCATAATACTTCCGGATGAAAGCATATAACTACAGAAGAAATATGTTCCAAGATAGATCCCTGGCAGGACTTTGAAATTACTTACCACTGGAAATGTTGTAAGTATTTAGTTGCTGAAACAAAAGCCTCAGCTCAGATGTCTAAAATGCTTTTGGGAAGTGCAACCCTATGAGGTTAGGAAGCAAAAGTAAATCACTGGGCAGCAGATATAAACAGGTCACTTTGGACTGTGCCATGACAAGTTTACTGCTCTATTGCAAACCTGGGATGAGCTCTTGTTTTTATTGTAGCTTTTGCCTTTTCAAGCTCTAGGTTCAAAGTTTGCAGTCATAGTTCTGTCAGAGCCAAAAAGCCTTCTGGATAAAATACATAGGCACAGTTCCGGCTTTGAGAGATTGTGAAATTCAATTTCTAGTTTATTATTGTAAGATTTTTTTGAGTCTCTGAACAGTTACTTAGTCATATCTTCATCCAAGGCTAATTGTACCCTGGCAAAGTTCTTCATGAAAGGGGAGGATAAATGGTTCCTTAGCCTCCTGTTTGTCTCCACAGATACAGCCAACCTGCTTTTCACTAGGCTCTTTACAGACTTCCACTGAGGTTCTGGCTACTATTGTACCTCTTCTCCTAATGAAATCTGCCCCGCACTTGGGCCATGTATTTAGAGTTGCATTTTGCTTGCTGGTAGTCCTTTCCCCTCAGTGAAAGTGTGTGACACTGCTGAGCATGAAGTGCTACTGAATTTTTACTACTTTTTATCCATCCTTGTTAAAAGTAGAATGCAGGCACTAGTAGAATGGATGTATTCATTTCTTCAAGGCTTTAAAAAAATAGGATTGCTTTGATTCATAGGTATGTTGAAAACTCTGAGGAGTGTGAGATGGTGTGGTTAAGAGCCTGCATGTGGTTCTTGATGTGAATTACCTAGAGGATGGGGGACCAGCAGGCAAGCAGTGCAGTGTGGGGAGCTCCTCTCCTTCTGCAGGAAAAGCTCCTGGAAGGAGGCCTAAGTGTATGAACAAAATGTATAGCAATTGCTCAAGAATTGCCCCAAAGTTACATTTCTGCACCAACATTTCTGCCAATATCGTGATGGTTCTGCAGCTTCTCTCCTGCCCCTCTCATTCACATGGTCCTGGTAGCTGCAGTCCTGCCTGCAAACAAAACCTGGCCTGCACAAGAGAGGCAATCAATGATATTGGGATGTGGTGTGGTGTGGGATTGTAGGGCCTGTTGGCTTTACATCAGTAAAAACACCATTGCCTTTGTTCACATGATTCAAAGTCTGAGAGTAGTTACAACTTGCTTTTCTGGTCAGAAAACTAGAAGAAAAATGTGAACAGAAAATACCACCCAGGCTTCAGTAGGCAGTGCATGACATTTTTTCCCAATACAGATATTACTGAATTTGGTATACTGGGACCTCAGAAGTCACTCACAATTAAATAGCTTGATCTGTGTGTGAGATTTCATCTGCCTTCCTGTTTGCTCTGAGACTTTCCATACCATTCAACTTTAAAACTGTGCCTTCTTCCTCCCTTCCTAATTAACCCCCTGCATAAACACCAAGAGGAGCCTGAGGAACACAGGAACACATCTATTTTTATGTTCATAAAGACGTAGGGAAGGCAGAATTAAAACATGCTGACATATGCACATCACAGCAACTGCTTTCTCTGCATGATCCCAAGGTCTCTGACAGCAATTTTTGACCTTCAAAGATTTAGGCACTTTTATCAGATTAAAAATTTTCCTCACCCAATGAAGAATTTACACTAGGAAATGTTTCCTGGAGTACCAACATACTTTCTGTGGGTTTGCTTTGTGGTATGTTGCTTATGTGGTGTGTCAGGCCAGCTCTAATCAGTTACCCATATTTACCATTACATGACTTTCACCTTCTATCTCCGTTTGAAGACAGAAATCTTTGAAATAAATTGGCTTTGTTAAATTAAAAAATAAGTTTGTATGACAAAACATTAAAAACATCCCTTAAAATGAGATGTAGATACAGTAACTTTTAATAGGAGCCACAATGACTTTCAGGAGCTGTGAACAGGATGCCTTGGGACATATTTCAGCCTCTGTGCCAGTTGCTCTTGCAGCTCTTTGGTGACACTGTAACCACCCACACTTTCCAATTTGTTAGGTTATTTCTGCAGCTGCAAACTTGTATCAAACAATAAATAGCATCTCCCTCTTCAGAGCACAACTCAAATGAGTCTCGATTGACCAGCAGAATCTCCTTCCTTTTAAAATTTACAGCAAATTTTACTTGATTTTTGCCTCTTCCCTTCTGCTTATATAACCAGGATGATAGCATGATCGCAGATGGTTTTTGACATCTGCTGATCAAGCCTCATTTTGCCTCTCTGCCTCTGTTTTGCAACATTTTGCTCAGTGTAACCAACCAACTGAATTGTGAAACAGGAGGGAGGGCTATGCAGGAAAAGAACAGAGCCACGGAAACTTTGGCTTCGCAGTGCTCACTGTAACAAGCCTTATTAACAAATACAAATGAATGTCATGAGAGTAAATTACATTATCTTTTGCTGAGGTATTTTTGGAGATACTTCCTTAGTGATCCTATTTTACCTACAGTCTGAGGATGCTGATGTCTGAAACTAGATAAATATCTTATCCAATCCATTTTTCTTTCTAATTAATCTGCGTAAACACGCTGGAGTCAAAGCAGTCTCTAATTTCTCCTAACTGTGCAATCATGCCACATTGGTCTTACCTTCAGTTCTAGAATCCACTATGTTGCAGCTGTGGGAGAAGAGATAGATGAACTTTTGAAAAAATGAGATTGAAAATTAAGGATTTAAAATTTTAATTATTCCAGTTTGAATATAAAGCCAAGCTTGCAGAAAACACATATTTCTGCAGTACACAGGGGCGGGGGGG
>WEIT01040881.1:29013-52228 GCA_013389985.1 Dryoscopus gambensis
GGGGGGGGAAGAGGGTCAGAAATGCTAATTTAAGTCGGGCATTACATTTGGAAAGAAAATGGAAACTATTGATCTGCTAATAATATTTTTGCCTTAGGAATGCTTTGAGCATAGAGTGCAATTACATACCTAGTATTTCAGTTCAGTACCATCTTCACTAATAGGAATGCATCTAAATGAAATGAAAGAACAACAGTAACAAATACAGGATTTGTATTTCACAGAGTTTGAGTGCTATATTTGCTATCGACACAGCAACTCTGAGTAAGTCAAACCATGACTTAGTGAGTGGCATCTTAAATGAAAGATAGTAACAGCCAAAATAAAGACATCCAAAACCCAGCATGCAGTGCATAACCATCGCAGCATGACTCCTATGTTATATACCTAGAATGTTCTGTCTACTGAAATGGACTGATGTTCCTTGCTAATGTGGGAATTAGCAACATGTAAAACATTCGTTTTTTCTGATAAAATAGAAAACAAAATATGTGAGCTAGTTTGTAAATTACCAAAAAAAAAAAAAAAAGACACCATGAGAAAATCCTAATTGCTTAACAAACTACTTGAAAGACAGAGACATCTGTAAAATGTGGCTCCTTCTGTGGTCAGAGAGATTAGAAAATATGCAGTTAGAATGACATCAACAAGAAGGAAAGTGGAGATAGATTCAAATGTATCTAAACTAGCCTGATTGATTTAACAGATATATAGTTGATGCATCACTACCTTGCACTTTTTCCTTATGTAGCTCTCTACCCTTCATATGAGGTAACCATTGAGACTCAGCATTTTCATTGTGCTGAGCCTCACATCATCCAATGATACACCTCACATCAGAAAAATAACATCAGATAAATAACATTGCCTTTATTAGGACAATCCTCCAGGCTCAAACACACAATCAGCTTGGTTTGGTTTACAGACCTATGGTGTGTCAGCTCAGCTCTAGTAGCTGACTGTATTTAAGATCTAAACTTCCAGCAAACTCAAGGTACGATGTTGTCACGATCCGACTAACACGAATCGTGATAGGTTCTTTTACCGATCTCAAAGTGCAAAAGACACACAGTGGGGATTTCAACAATGCACTTTATTTAGTGCCAAATAGCTCAACAATACACCTTTATTTATGGTGTCCAATAACTCAATGCGATAGAAAGGGGAGAAAATAGAAATAAAGGATAGAGAGAGAGAGAATGGAAGTGGGATTATAGCTACCAATTGGACGTGACGAGCCTGCTTGTGACGATCTGTCGATAGGTCCGCCAACGCCGATGGCGAGTACTCAAAGAATGGGGAATAACGAAAGTCATTTTATAGTCCTTTTCGAAGCAGGGGGGTTAGCTGGCCAAGGGGTTTCTGAAACCACAATCATTGTTAAGAAACTCGCTGGAGCACGAGTAGAGGTACAGTACATGCCATGTTCGAATCGCCTCGCAGTGCGAGCCAGTGTTCCGTGGCTGTACTCCATTCCTTCAGGAATGCGTTGCGACCAGCACACCTGCAGACAGTGCCTTGGCAGAAACTCGTAGCCAGCCTGTCGCCAGCACCCAAAACTCCCCCCTGTGCAGTCTTCTTCTGGGGTCTTTCGACAATCCGTGAGGCAAATGAGTGATTTTCAGACCGTCCATTACAGATGTACAAGCTCCAGCCAGGTTGTGGGGAAGAGAGATGCTCCGTGTTCAGTGGAGAAGGAAAGTTCCTCATGTACTAACACGAACACTTGAAAGACTGTATGTAGTAAAACTTTCAAAACTTGTATCCACAAGGAATATTTCCAAAATTCCTGGAAATACCTGCCAAACTCATTCAAGTCCCATAAAAGTGCTGAGTAATGAAGGATCAGTCTGCCTGCTCTGTCTCATAAGGTGTCTTAGGAGAATTTGCTAGGCTCTATCAGACACCTGTGGTGGCAGTCTTTTGTATGATGTCAGCCCTCTGCCCAATGGAGAACCCATCAGGACACAGGGAACTTCAGTTCTTAGACAGTCACAATGTGGAGACAAAAGCAGTGGGTTTATGAAATTCTTGTTGCATCTTGGATGTGTAGAAGTGGCACATACAGGTAAAACAGAAAGAAATTTCTTTATGGGTTAGGCCAGGATGATAATAGGGTTCTAGTCCTTTCTGCCTTGATTATTTTTACTTTCAATCTGGGGAGTGTGTATCAATTGTAATAGTAAGAATACTCTTTTATATTTTATTCTATTCCTTATACAAAAAGCGTTTCATTTGGTATAGCTACTGGCAATCACAGGTAGTTCCTCTTTTCTCGGCTGTTCCCTTTGGTAGAACTTTTCCCTGTATAGTGTTTTGTTTTATAACACTTTTCCTTCAAATATACCTTTATCTAATTTCATTTACCTAAGACTGGAGCCTTTCTAAAAGTTCATGTCCCTCTTGGATAGTTACAGGATAAAAGTTACAGGACAGTTACAGCTATAGAAATGCCATCACTCAAAAAGTTAGCACGTTTGATATGCACTACTCCCACCAGACAGGCAAGTACTAACCACTGCTACTCTCTAAAGGATGGTCAAATGACTAACAAAGAGTTGAACGGGCCCTTGCACAGGCATTTGGACTGGTTCTTTCCAGTTTCCTATGGAGGCAACCCAGGAGTTATACCAATGCTGGCACTCCAGCTCTGCTTCCATCTGATCCCAGGAGGTTACTATTTTTTGAAAGTGGTGCTGAATGACAGCCTCAGTGGCTCAGTTACTGAAATAAAACAGATTATCTTTGTCTCATATACTTATGCATGAAAAGTTTACTCCAGTCTTGTATTTACAGTGCTTTGCTAGATAATTTCTAATTCAATGCTTACAGTTTGCAGATATCTCATTACATCAGTAATAATTGCTGCTAAATCAGTATTATTTTTATTCTGTTTTGACTGGTGATGATTGAATCAGATTCCTTTAGATTATTTAATGAAATGCTGAAACAAATCTATATAATAATAAGATACTAGAGAGACTTTCAGAGGAATTTAAAATTCATAGTGGGTCTTGCTTAAGGGATGATTTACGTGGTGGAAGAAGGAGCTGTAAAGGACAGCTGCCATACTTAGGGAGATCAGTAGGGTTGGTAAAAGGCAGTGAAACCAAGTTTCAGAGTGAATCATTCAGGCTGTGAAATAAGCAATAGACACTGTGGCAGAAACCATGAGCTCTCTTTGCCAAAGTACAGATAAGGACACAATCCAGGATTTTAGCCCAAGGACAAGTTTTAACTGATACCAGCTGCAGAGGGGCAGGTGAGGGGCTGTTAAAAAACTTCCTGCCTTTAATGGCAGAGGGGATGTCTGCAGGCTGACATATCCCTTCACATAATACAGGAGAGCTGTAAAAAATAAGTGGTCACTGGATGGATAAAGACACTGCAGGCTGTACAGAACCTACATCTTCAGGACCTCTTCAGATTTCTAACATGCACCACAAGCCACCTGGTCAAATAAGTGAATGTTCCACCATATTAATGTTTTCAGCATATTAATTTTAGGATGTTCTTGAGTCCTTTTCTATAAGGAGGAGTTATTTATTTAAAAAAAAACACAGCAGATTAAAACATGGGATAAAAACTACGGTTCTGTTTTTAAAGACATCAGAAATGTGATGAGCACTGCTGTCCTGTGGAGAAAGGGTATACAAGTATGTCTGCATAACAGAAGACGTGGTTGCCAGGGGTTGCTGAGTATATGAGGCCTGCAGCCCTACAGAGTAACAAAACTGCAGTTTAAAAGGATAAATAGTTCTTGTGAAAAAGAAATGTATTTCAAATAGAGGAAGACACCTGTTTTCTTCCACTTGAGTCTTATTATTTTTAGCTAACCTTGGTTGTCATTAGTCACATAATAAATTAATCTATAAAAATTGCTAAATCTGCATTTGATATGGATTGTATCTATAAAAAACTCAAGGAGAGATACATTTTCTTCCCTCATGCTGTATCTGTCACTCCACCAATTTGGAGATAGCTCTAATGTGGTTTGAGTATAGATTTGAAATGGAAGACAAGTAGAAGGTGTTTGTGGTTTTTTTTCAAGGAATATGGCACCTTCTTATTTATTTGTACATTTCCAGAAGGCAATAAATTAGATAGACTCTCTCATTTGTATTTTTCTGTCCATTCCTCCTGGCTAAGTGCTACTATCAGATCGTCATGCCACAGTCTCTTCCCGTGGCTGTCCTAGCTGATCTGGGAAACAGTGGCTGATTTAATACCCAGACTGTCATGTGCAGAGCAGGCCAAAGGTGGATATGTTAACCTGTGATTCTCCTTGCAGTGCACTGACAGCTACCGAGCAGTTCTGGTCCTCCTTCTGTCACGGCTGCCACTGCTGGAAAACAAACTGAGCTTCTAGTGCAGTTCTCCCATTTGTGTAAAAGCTGACCTGTTGGGAGATGTATCATTTTGCATGTCTGACACATATCTTTGTAGCAGGTGGCTTTGAAGTAACCTTTTTGGTAGTTACTCTTTTTTATGAGTCTTTGTTTGTAAGTTGAAATAGTAATCAAAGAAATAGAATAGCAAAATTAAAAGACAAGGGCTGTTATTCAGGCTTTTTCAAGTACTTATATGTTAGTTTAAATGTTTTATATTGTTTGAATAAGCAGACTTTGATATACAGAAACCAGAAACTATTTTAGTATCTGAATTGCTTTGTTGCCATCAAGTGGTTTAAGGAGGCATTTCACGGTATCATGGTTTGATAAACCAAAAGAATTGAAGTTACACCAAGTAAACCAAAATTAAGAAAAGTTGATTCAAAATGCAAACAAAATTGTGTGGCAGCTTTTCTTTGGAATGGCACTGAATGATTCTGATGCTAGTGAACATCTTGTGCTCCAGTCATAGTGATTAGAAACAACTGCTATTGTAAGAGAAAATGACGTTTATTTATTTATTCTAACTTTCAGTTTCTTGGCCAAGCACAAAACTTGGGAGGTGTTTGTTGACAAGAAGCTCAACACGAGCCAGCAATGTGCACTCCCAGCCCAGAAAGCCAGTTGTACTCTGGGCTGCATCAAAAGCAGCATGGCCAGCAGGGCAAGGGAGGTGATTCTTCACTTCTATTCCACTGTCATGAAACCCCACCTGGAGTGCTGTGCCCAGCTCTTGGGTCCCCAGCATCAGAAGGATGTGAAGCTGCTGGAGCAGGTCCAGAGGAGGCCACCAAGATGATGAGAGGGCTGGAGCAGCTCTTCTGTGAAGACAGGAGTTGAGGTTGTTCAGCCTGCAGAGGAGAAGGCTCTGGGGAGAACTTTTAGGAGCCTTACAGTACCCAAAGGGGCCCTACAATAAAGCCAGAGAGGGACTTTTTATGGGATATGCAGTGATAGGAAAAAAGGTAATGGCTTTAAACTAAGCAAGAATAGGTTTGGATTAGATATTAAGAAGAAATTCTTCACTGTGAGGATGGTAGATCACTGGTAAAGGTTGCTCAGAGTAGTTGTGGATGTGCCTGGAAGTGTTCAAGCCACACTGGGTAGGGCTTTGAGCAACGTGGTCTAGTGGACATTGTCTCTGCCCATGGCAGGGAGTTGGAACTAGACGATCTTTAAGTTTCCATTCCACGATTCTGTGATATTGCAAGAGAATGTTATAGACAGATGTTATCCAGCACTGTCAGTGATTAACTAAGTCTGTGATTTTTCTGAATTATCACAATGATTTTTTCAGCATCTGAATTCTGTTAAGTCAATGCTGATGCTGTTTATGTTTTTGAGGAGTTTTGGGGGTTTTATCTACAGGTACTTGTTCCTTATGATTAATCTTACCCTTTTTTCAATCTCCTGTCACTTTCATTATGCTGACAAACAATGCTTCTTAAAGCACTATATCCTCAGCTTTTGTTTCTATTTCCTTACAAAATTTTAAGCACAGAAGAGCTTTACTTACTATAGACATTGTAAGATTCATATTCTCAGATTGTAAAAGTCCTTGTGAGAAGTAACAGAAAGGCCTTTCTACTTGTCAGTTTTACTGATTGTTTTTCAGCTCACCAGTGAAATTTCTGATGTAGTATATTAATACCATTTAATGGTAAGGCCCCTCTTTCATTATTTTCACATTTTTTTCCCAAATACATCACAATGACAACTTCTGGGATTTTACTACAGATTGAACTGGGAGCAGTCAAACTTACAAGACATGAGACTTATAGGAAGAAATAAAGAAGCTCTAAGCATAATCCAGCTTTACACTTAATGTAAACCCCACATAGACTCAACTTAAAAGTTCCTATATGTAGTCTGACAAAGGATGATGTAAAGAAAACAAAGAAAAATTATGTACCTCTGATTCTAATGAAATTATTCTCCTTATAATACAGTAAAAGAGCCAAGTATGACTTTAAGAGGCATTGGTTGAAGGCTGGATAACTAATTCATATAGTAATATTTTATTTCATACTTAGACATTTTTGTGTTCATAAAATGAGCACTAATAGATTCAGTGTGCAAAAAAAATAGATCCTTTGAAAATTAACTGCATTGATTTGCAGAGTGCATGAAAATAGCTATTTGTGAGTGTATTTGTGAGCGTATAATATGTATAGTTTCTTTTGAAGAAGAAAAATGGTTTTTTAGTTGTAGTTTATGATGTCTGGCAGTTTCGCTACATTTGATTCTTAGAATCAGATTTCCAACATGTGCAAGCAAATTTACAAGGCCTAATGTCTTCCCAAGAACAAGTACTAATAATTGCCTGAAATGTTTTTGGGTTTTTTTCGGCCTGCAAAGTCATGCTACTCTGGCAAATAAAATGAAGCAGTCCAGATGGAGGTGTATCTCATTTAATTCGGTATTTAAGCAAATTTTAGAAAATGGATTTTACAGAATCACATAATCATAGAATAAGTTGAGTTGGAAGAGACCCATCAGGATCATGGAGTCCTATTCCTGGCCCTGCACAGCTCTATCCCCAAGAGTCACACCATGTGCCCAAGAGTATTGTCCAAATGCTTCTTGAAATCTGGTTGCTGTGCTGTGACCACTTCTCTGGAAAGCCCATTCCAGTGTTCAACTCTGGGTGAAGAACCCTTTTCTAATATCCAAACTAAACCTCCCCTGACACAGCTTCAGGGCATTCCCTCAGGTCCTGTCACTGGTCACCAGAGAGGAGAGATCAGTGTCTGCCCTTCCTCTTCCCCTCACAAGGAAGTTGTAACTGCAGTGAGGTCTCCCCTCAGTCTCCTCTTCTCCAGGCTGAACAGGCCAAGTGACTTCAGCCACTCTTCATGAGGCTTACCCTCAAGGCCCTTCACCATTTTGATGGCCCTCCTTTGGACACTCGTTAATAGCTTAATATCTTTCTTATGTTGTGGCACCCAAAACTGCCCCCAGCCCTCAAGCTGAGGTTGTTCCAGTGCAGAGCAGAGCGGGACAATCCCCTCCCTTGCCCAGATGGTGATGCTGGGCCTGATGCACCCCAGGACACTGTTGACCCTCCTGGCTGCCAGAGCACTGCTGACTCATGTTCAACTTTCTGTCAACTAAGACCCCCAGGTCCTTTTCCGCCTTGCTGCTTTCCAGCATCTCATTCCCCATTCTGTCAGTGCATCCAGGGTTGCCCTGTCCCAGGTGCAGAACCTGGCACTTTCCCTTGTCGAACTTCCTATGTTTGGTGATTGCACAATCCTCTAATTTGTGTAGGCCTCTCTGTAGGCCTCTCTGCCTTCAAGGGAGTCAACAGCTCCTCCCAGTTTTGTTTATGTAAACTCAGGTTTTACTGTGCTGTTAGCCCAAGAAGTAGCTCAAGCAGTCCTGGCTGGACTAGGTACACTGTATATATAAGTGACTCTGCATTGCCATATCCTGAGACCATACAAACGTGCCTTCTGAGCACAGACTCAAGACAAAAGGCAAATACAAGAGAATACTCTCCATGCTGTTGCAGAGGAGCGCATTGTTTTCTCAGCAGTATGTCAGGTGAATGAAATAATTGAACAGTGAGGTGCATGCTTAAAATACTGAACCTAGGAATACGCAAATGTATTTCAGGACCTGGGTTTTCACAGAAATTTTTTTCCATTGAATAAGGCACATATAATACCTGAAGCATTAAGACTATCCCTCACTTGTTAAGGGTTATAATTTGTTACATTTTTATGGTATAGTTAATATTGAGCAGGATTGAGTGCATTTGTTGTCTATGTATCCATCTGTCCATGTATATGTGTGCATACACCTGCCATGCACAAATTTACACAGGCTCTGAAGAAGAATGAAGCCTAAATTAGTCCTCTATACATACTCTTACATAGAGTGGCTCACAGTTTTTCCTTTTCCTTTTTCTTTTTCTTTTTCTTTTTCTTTTTCTTTTTCTTTTTCTTTTTCTTTTTCTTTTTCTTTTTCTTTTTTTTTTCTTTTCTTTTTCTTTTTTTCTTTCTTTTTGTTTTTCTTTTCCTTTTTCTTCTTTTTCCTTTTTCTTCTCTTTCTTTTTCTTCTTTTTCCCCACAGTTATCTTTTCTATGCTTCCTAAGTCATATTATATAATATGACTTATATTACAGAACATTTATCAGCTGATGAGTGCAATAGGAGATGTAGAGATTAAATATATGTTTAGAGGACAGACTGGTAAAGAGCAAATAAGATGATACTTATATAGTGATAAGACACATATATTGAAAAGGTAGTTTTTTGGAGAAGGCTGCCTAGATACCTCCAATTTACCTCCTTGTATTCTTGAAAAAGGCAGGATTTCCCAAGTGAAAGGTAGTATATTTAAGATGAAAAAGAGAAAATGGCCCAAGTGCATAGTAAATCCCAAATGATTTGTTGCCAGAAGAACTCAGAATTATAGAGAGTAGAACGCTCTGAGAGGCCCTAAGTCTGTTCTCAAGGAAGGAGCAACAGAACTGAGGTAATGAGTTTAGCAGGATTCAAGGGGGAATAGAAATTTACTTAAATAACTAAAACACTCATATTTATGTTTGTATTTTAGAAGATCCATAGTTACAGCCTTATACTGAATAGTACATCAGAAAATACTAAATTTAGTTTAAGCTTTAGTTTATAAAGCAATGAAAATGAACAACTGAAGGGAGGCATTGAATGGTGAGATTAACAAAAAAGATAAAGTATCGCAACTGATAAATAAGCAGGATATTTTAATAAGAAAAAAGTAACCATCTGGAAAGAATGGCAAATTCTTCTTGAGAAGTGGAAGGCCTGCCACCTTCTGCCTTTCATCCTGGAACACCACGACAGAGAATGAGACCCTAATTGAACAAGGTGTGCTTTGTTGCATGGCTAAATGCAGACTTTTGTCACTCTCCCTAAGTCCAGGCATATGCCTGAAAGCAGTCAGTACCACGGCAAACAATTCTCCAGTCAGGAGTGGTGTCATCAGAACCAGAGGTCCAGGGAGTATTTTGTGTTTGATTGCTGAGAAGCAACGTGGGCTTTCTGAACAGGGCCTGCTCAGTAGAAGCTGATTGGGCTGCGAATAAGGGGCTTAAAGGAGAGGATTGAAATTAAAGATTAATTTTGGAAAGTAGAAGAAAAAGGAAGTTTGAGTATAAAGGGCATGGCATTAATGAAAAGTCTCTGCCAGGCTGTCATCTAGAATGGACACTCTGGGAACCGGAATAAAGCAAGGTAGAGAGATTGTGGAACACTTGGAAGGAAAAGTAAGATATGCTTTGGCTACCATTTAGTTGTACCAGTTAATCAGAAAAGGTTGCAGTGCAGGCAAAAAGGCTAAAACTGAAATGCATGATCATCCCCCTCCACCTCCAGTTAAACAGTCCCTTATGTTTGAAGATGTGGTATGGATTTTGTCATATCTCCCCATGGCCTCAGGAATTAAATGCACAAGACAAGATCCAAATAATCCAGAATATTTCACCCAAGGTTTTCAATGTAGTTTTCCATAAAGGATTATGAAAACCACAGAATAGTGTTGAAAAGTTTGTAAATTACAGTTTGATGGAGAGAATCAATGTACCATGGCTGGATATGTTTTTCCAATCAATCTATATTGTTCTCTGCTCTGGGATGGTCAAATATGGTACACAGATCTTGCATAAACCTGCAAAAGAGAATAAAAATGAAACAAACTACCTTGACATTTTTATGTAGTAGTTCAAAAACTGTAATAGGCATTTTTAATGCATATAATTAGAAATATACATTATAAATTTCCCTACTATAACAAAAAAAAAATGATGCAAGTCATCACAGTAGTGAATAGAAAAGTGCAGTATGCAAGCAGTTCCTTTTGAATTTTTAAAGTTTATTTTACCACATCAGCACATCTAATGCCTGCATAAAAAAGGAAAAAGGAAAGGAGTTTGAATCGTAGAATTATTAAGGCTGGAAGTGACCTATAAGGTTATATTGTCCAATTCTCCTGCTCAAGCAGGTCCACCTAGAGCTGGTCACCCAGGACTGTATCCAGATGGTCTTTTATAGTCTCCTTGGAGACTCCACAACCTCCCTAGCCAGCCTGTGCCAGTGCTTGGTCACCATCACAGTGCAAAATTGTTTCCTGATGCTTAAAGACAGCATCCTCATTTTCAGTGTATGCCCATTGCCTCTGGTTCTGATGCTGGGCACCACTGAGAAGAGCCTGGCTTTGTCCTCTGAGCCTGGCCTTCAGGTATTTCTACATATTGATTAGATCTTTCTGAGGGTTCTCTTCTCCAGACTCAGAAGTCCCAGCTCTCTCAGCTGTTCCTTGTAGGAGAGATGTCCCACTCCCTTCATTATCCTAGTGGTCCTTTGCTAGACTATTTTTAATATGTCCACCTCCTTCTGGGGACCCCAGAACGGGAACCAGCACTTCATGTGTATCCCCACCAGTGCTGAGGAGAGGAGAAGGATCATTTCCCTCCACATGCTGGCAATACTTCACCTAATGCAGCCTAGGATCCTTAAAGCTTTCCTTTGCTGTGAGGGCACATGGCTGGCTCATGCTGAACTTGGTGTCACCCAGGACACCCATGTCTGTTTCTGCCAAGCTACTTTCCATCTGGGTGCTCCCCAGCCTGCCCTGGTGGTTGGGTTGTTCCTCCAGGACTTTGCACTTCCCCTTGCTGAATTCCATGATGTTCCTGTCTGCTCATTTCTCCAGTCTGTCAAGGTGCCTCTGCATGGCAGCACCAGCTACTTCTCCCAGTTCTGTGTCATCAGCACCCTTGCTGAGGAAGTGCTCTGTCTCATCACCCAGGCCATTAACGACGGTGTTAAATTGGACAGAGCACATCCTGGTATACACACTAGTACTTAACTGGCCTCCAACTAACCTTTTTCCAATGATCACCACCCTTGGGCTCAGCCATGCAGACAGTTTTTCACCCATCTCACTGTCTGCTTATTCAACCCCTTACTGGGTTCATTGTCACGATGATTTTATGGCAGACAGTGCCAAAGATCTTCCTAAAGTCTAGGGAGACAACATCAGATGCTATCTCTTCATTTACCAGGCCAGTGATTTCACTGTGTAAGTTTATCAGACTGCTGAAACATGATTTCTCCTTTTCATTAAAGATGAAAGACTTACTTTGAAACCAGGTATATAACCATTGCCTCCAGTGGGAGGCTGTTTTGTAGTATTTCTCAAGAATTCAAAAAATAAGTAGATAAGAAGGTATTACCCAGACACAGACCAATTTTTCACTTTCCAGGACAGATCATAGTCATTTATGCTAAGTAAAAAAAAAAAAACAACAAAATTTACATCTTTCATTACAGTAATGACTCTAGAACATGGAGCCCAATGGAAAACCAAGCTTATACTCCAGTGTTATATCACTCTGTCAGCATTAGGTATGAATTCTCCTAAAGGCTAGCCAGTTGCATAGTTTTAGGTGTTTCCATGTGTCTATCTGAAAAAAAAAAGAAAAAAACCCTGAAATATAAAGCATGACTGAGAATGCCTATTAAAGAATTACTGTAAAGAAAAGAGTTGCCGTAAAGATGCTGCTAATTGTACTGCATAATCCAAAAGAATTCTGCAAGATGAATCAAGCTTGAAATAATTTAACTCTGTTTTATGACAAAATATGCTTTGGTGATTATTTATAATTGTAGTAAAACCAAGTATTAAATACAAACATTATTGCCAAATGTAGTAATGATTCAGTCATCATTGAACCTCTGATGCTGGTAAAACTCTCCATGAAAGCCAAGGCATATTCTGCTGGCTAAGTTATTAAAATAGGTGGGTTTGCTTCACCCCTTTCTCAATTTTAGAATGTCTTTGCTTGGTTTTAAGACCTAATATATAAAGAAAAGTTACAATTTGCAATGCATGATCTCTATCAGGAGAAAAAATGTCTCTTTGCAGGGCTGGGGGAAGGCAAGTTTTTCATATTGCAAATATTCTTCCAGACAGATTCAGAGTTGCTTGAGAGATAATCTGATGATCCCTGCTCTGTCTTTCCTCTTTTAAATACAGCTCAGCTGATGAGTCAGCTCTTCCACGATTTCTATTGCCATCTGTTTTGATTTAGAAATTAGTTTAAATTACAGATATAATTTTGATCTATTCTTCCTTTTTCCTGCTGTTTTTAAAGTAATGCATTTCTAGGAGGAAAGGAAGAAAGAAATAACACCATCTGATTAGCAAATGTCAGTAAAAATGTAATCATTTATTACTGTCAGAACAACTTAATTCTTCTTCCTCATTTTCTTCAGTCGGCCTTGGAGGAGTATTTCATTACTTTTGATTTGATAGAGAGCATTTGTTGGGGTTGTTTTGTCAGCTCAGCTAGTCAATTGTATAACAAATGAGAGATTATTGAATGAATTCTAAATTTCTAATAAACATCTAACTGACAGGCATTTGTGCCAGTATGGCTGGGTTAGCTGTTCCAGCTAGGTCTCATGGCCACATTTCAGACTTCTGAAAGCAGCACTCAGTGGTTGCCCATCAGCGGCACAAAGAGTTTGTGTTGGCACCCCCGCATGTTGCAGGAGCAGAGGGCACAAAAGGGGGCTTTGCTGTCAGTGTTACTTGTTTTGTGAAGATGTTCCAGTCACTGGGCTCTAACAGACCTCCACAATTTCCCTCTGCAATGTGCACTGGACAACAGGATAAAACTAAGTCATATGCTTGTGCTTGCAGTCTCAGACTTTTTAGAATATAGTTGGTAAGATCTCCCCAACAGATTTAAAAACTTGGAGACCACTGCAGGTTTTCCTGTTTCCATTCCCACTCATTTCTTTGCTGATGATTTCTATTAAAGTTATTTGTAATAAGCACATCTGTTTTGTTGAATACTTGAACACTGGAAAATCTCAGAAGTTTCTATTCTTCTAGACAAGTATATATAACCACATGATGCTTTTATGATTTGAAATAACTTTGAACCATAAATTCAGGAACAAGAAAAGAAGATGATGTTGCAACACTAATTTTCACAGCCATAGATCTTGTAAGAGTACCGTAAACTTGTTTGTAGTAATCTTTATTTTGGAAATAGATGAAAGAAAAAAACCAGCAGTATTAACTAAAGATCACCAAGGAGATAAAGAACATGTCCACAATGAATAAATGAAAAAAATATTGACTGATAGTTAACAAATTCTTACATACATCACATAATTATTTGTGGATGATAAACTGTTCTAAGCATTTAGCTGGCAGCAGATGAAAAAGAAGCCTGCTGTTGATTCTGGCACAGAACCCTAATATTACTCAGCAACATAGTTATGAGCATTGTAAATACAGCATATGGAAAAACCTACAAATGACTCTTTGGATGCACAAGTGATTAAAATTCTGTGTACTGATTGTGTAAGGTCAGCTGTAAACACTTAGTAAACTTGAGTCTTTGACATCTCAGCTGCTTACTCCTGCTTCTTTTCTTGGAGTATCTCCTCTTATTCTTCTAAGCAAGAATTTTTTAAAGAGTCCTCTGATTGTGTCCTAGTAGAGATGAACTGCAGATCTCCTAATTGTTGTGCCCTCTGGCTCAGTTTTACCTGCCTGGATGTCAATGGTCCTGTCTAGAACATGAAATGAAGTGAATTCTCAGGGGAGCCACAGTCATGGCAGGAAAGGCCATTTACATCTCAGTCTGTATCTTTGAGTATTGTTTTTAAACGGAATGTGCTAGAGATGGTTGTGAATGTAGAAAAGTTATCTTAGCATTGGAGGGTTTTCATTTGGAAAATGGAAAGAAAGAAATTTCACCCAAACATGATGAAGAATTTCTTTACTCTGAGGATGACCATGGACTGGAACAGGGTGCCCAGAGAGGCTGTGGCGTCTCCCTCACTGGAGATATTCAAGAACAACCTGGACACAATCCTGTGCCAAGCTGTGGCAGAGCTCCTCTTCCATCTTTTGGGATGCTACCAGCTGCCAGAAAGCTTCATTTCCACCCCACTACAAAGAAGGCAGCAGCACTTATTATGGAAGAGTACAAGATGTGGCTATACCACCATAATGAAAGACTCACTATAATGAACAGCAGCAAGATACATTCCTTATGACATCTTTTTACTCATTAAAAAAACCCAAAACCAACCAAAAATAGTAGGAAGTTAATTTAAGGTAGGCTTTTGTTTAAGACAATTATTTAAATAATAATTCGTGTCCTCATTTAAATCAGATTAGCTGTAACTTTGGTAATGTCCATTATAATTAAATGTTGGTTTAAATTAATCTAAAATATTTGCAATCCATTGAGGTTGAGAGGTTTTAGTATGAGTGTAAAGTTTGCATCCAGAATCTATGGATAATGATTAGATTGAGAAACATGTATGAAAATTGTAGTCCAGTCAGGGAATAAGTGTATTGAAATAGTTTTAAGCCTTCTGTCATAGTACCAGAAAAAAAGCAGGTTTAGCTCTGATGTAACTGGGTGGGGAGGAATGAGCTACTATGCAGGAGTGGTTTCATGAACCCACTAAATAAGATAGAGACACGACTGACCAGTAGCAAGTGGATGGGAAAAGTGACTTGAGTTGCTCTAGCCTGTAGGAAAGCTGTAGTTCAGGTGTAGAGATGGGGGAAATGCTGTGTCACTGTTTATTTGTCAAATATGCTGCCTCTAACCATCGGTAATACCATGTGCTTCAGGGAAAGGAAACTTGTAATAGGGGACCGATGTGCTGCAAATAAAGTTTCTTTCCTTGTAGCAAGCTGTCACCGTGCAATAGTAAAATGCTGTGATGCTGTTGCGGTTTTAAGCCCAGTCGGAAATGAAACACCATGCAGCTGCCCACTCAACCCCACCTCTCTTCCCCTAATCCTGGTGGGTTGGGGAGCAAAATCAAAGTAAATCTTGTATGTTGAGATACGAACAGTTTAATAATTGAAAATAAAGTAAAATGTAATAATAATGCCAAATAATATTAATAATAATGATAATAAAATGAGATAAAACAAGTGTTGCACAATGCAATTGCTCACCACCCACTGACCAATGCCAGACTTCCCTTCCCGAAACTGGATCAGACCCTCTCCTGGATAACTCCCCTCCAGTTTATATACTGGGCATGACTCTATCTTCCTTTGGTCAGTTCAGGTCACCTGTCTCCAAGCTGCGGTCCCTCCCAGTTTCTTTTGTGCACCTCCTCACTGGTAGAGCATGAAACAAGTCCTTGACTTAGGTTAAAGACTACTTCCAAAACATCAGTGTGCTATCAACACCATTCTAATTCTAAATCTAAACCACAGCACTGTAACAGCTACTGAAGAGAAATATTAACTCTGCCCCAGCTGAAAACAGGAGAGATGCAAATATACATATTCGTCCCATGTGGTGGATTATTATTTTATTATTTCAATTAACATGTGTAAGTTAGTAATGGAGTAGCATGACAGAAGACAATAATCATCAGAGACAGCTGGATTTAGTTTTGACCTTCATGCAAAGGGCCTGTTGCCTCACACACGCGAGAATACCCAGGGGTTCCCAGCCCACGTAAAGGATACTGATCTCAAAGAGAGGAATATACCTAGTGCTATCACAGCAGCTGAGCAGGCAACAGTTTTTGCAGCTCCATTAATTGTTTCCCCTGATACCAAGTGATCATGTAGCCTGGCTACTAATGAGGTGTCAGGCTTTCATCTCCTACTTTCCCCTCTCTTCCCCAATTCCTACAAAAATTCTGAAAGGAAATGTGCATCCATTTCCATTCTCAGCATGTGGCTTATAGTTGTTTCCAACCTTCTGGTGTGTTCCTTTGGCACCTAGCAAAAGGATAGGGTTGGTAAGGAGTGGAGGACAAGGATGCCACTGCCAGTCCTTACCCAGAAGGGAGCAGGGAGTTCAAGGCTCACTGTGTTTTGCAAGCAGGATACCCATCTGGCAGTGATGGTGAGAAGATGGGTCCCTGTCCATCCTCTGAGAGCAGCTTTGTCTCCTGAAGGAGTTGATAAAGAATGGGACCTGCCCTCACCTGCTTCTCTGCAGCTGAGTGGGCTCCAGAGAGGCACCCTGTGCTGAGCCCATGAGGAGATGTGATGGTCGAGTGCCTGCTAACAGAGCTCACTTGGACTCGGATGTCAGCCCAGCCTGAGCTTCTTAATCATGAAAGCAGATGTCAGAGGTGCCTGGAGGGGGTTGTCCACAACAGGGGGTGACCTGGGGGCTAGAGGATGGCCAGGCTGGCAGGACACTAAGAGGGTGGCAGAACACCTGGGGCAAGAGCAAGGGTAAGAGCGCTCTCCTTAAACGCAGCTCCCAAACAAGGTGGGGAGGGACCAGCTTTCTCCCTTGGCTGATCCGGGGTCCCATGGCACAGGCAACTAAAGCTCTCTGCAGATAAAAGAGGCCATTTCAAACACCTCAGTGTCTTCAGTACTGTGGGGTAGCACTGCCCCATACCTCAGAAATCCTTTCTACTACTGCCCTTGCTGAGCTTTCCCACGGGCAGGGTGATGGCTGCAGGCTGGCAGGACAGTCCCTTGTCACCTTTCCTTTTCCTGCACATCTGTACCCAGCCAGCCACTATTTGCTCTGAAATATTTGTTTTGAAAAGTGAGGTGACACTGGCTGAAAGATACTGCAGAAAGAACTTCAGAGTTACTTAGGTAACAGCAGCAAGATCTTAAGTACGGCTCTTTTTGTGAAGTAAAGAAGTACAAGGAAGGAATGGATAATGCAGGAATAATTGAAGATTAGAGAAAAAGAAAGCCAAGAAAAAGAAAGCCAAGAAAAAGAAAGCCCCTGAGCTTTGACCAGAAAAATCCCTATTTCTTCAACAATAGTCTCCTACTGTGTAACTAAATTGTGAAAATACTGCCATCGTCTGGACGATTAAAAATATAACCCTGATTTTCTTACTACTGTTTAGAAAAAAAAAAAAAATTGAGAAAGTAACAGCAAATTTCTGCCTAAATAAAAATTCTGCCAAATTACAACAACGAATAAACAACTAGTTTTGGAGATGGAGAATGGTGGCTGTACCTGTGATAATCTGTGGTTGTAATGATGTCAGATTTACAGAGCAATTCAGGTTGCTCTGTGTTGGTGGGTTCTCTGTGAAGGAGGGGGAAGATAACTTTCATGAAGCATAAAGTGTTTGTCTGTCCTGACAGCTCTTACAGAGCTTACCTAATTTTGAGAGAAATTAAAACAAAATGCATGAAGCTTTATAGTTTTCTTCTAAATGTAATCTTTCTTCGGAGGTGTGTTTTTTCAAACTTGGAACCTGATTTTTAGATGGCATTTCCTCCACACTCCTTTTTTTCCTCTATTTCTTGCTTCCAGTGACAGCCAAACTTGTAGGTGTTTATGCATAAAAAAATTACTAGTATTAAATATTGCCACAGACTGAAATCTCATACCAACTTTGAGGCATAAGACTTGTAAAAATTAGTGTTTCAAGTATTTTTAGGCAATGTATGAAACTTGGTTCTGCATATTACCTCCATACTCAGTAAAAGGCAGCGGCTTAATTACATTTTTAAATATGAAAGATCCTTTCATGCATGTACTTGAGCAAGTTTGTTAAGTGAACTGAACCTTTGTTGACTTCTTAAATTAACAAGGGTATAAATGACTCGAAGAAGGGAAGCCCGCTTTCTTTTTTTTGTGCATTAGAGAAAAGCACAACCTTCCTACATTAAAAAATAAACAGACCTATTAATTCCTTGACATTTGAAGTCAATCCAAATGGCACACAGCCAAGATAGATAAAACAAGAAAACTCCACATTTTATATTCATTCCTACTAATCTAGAAAATATATGGCTTTCCAAGGAGAGCTGTGAAAATGTCCTGGGAATACTAAACAGAAAAACTGTGTAGTTTCAGAAGAAATCCTTCCACAAAGGCACTTGATTACCACAGCATCACGAGATTGTCAGCAAGCTTCAAAGGATCAACTTTCTACAGTCTTCGTGAAACTTGGAGTTGTTGACTGAATTTCACTTGCCATGTCTGTATTTGAGTATACAGTATATTTCTTACATACAGGATATCATATATACATATTTATATACACACATTTATAAATTATAGGAATAAAGAGGAGAGGGAGAGGAACTTAAATCTAAAATGTTGGTGGCTCCAGCAGGATAAAACCTGTGAAAGTGATTGCAATAATTGATCCTCATATGTAGACCCCATCATTTGCTATTGCATACTTGTTTAAGAGGAATTTCCTTACCAGTCTATATAAGTTAAGCAGTCTAAAATAGCTAACCTATCTTCATATGCAGAGCAATTAGGAAATAACTTGTAGCTAAAAGGTAGTAAATGCAAATTATATGATTATCCAGTCTAATATAAAATTGCTCAATGGAGGTGGTGAACAAAATGTATCCTTCAGGGGAGGACAGAGATGGTATGGATAATGTCATTATAAACTTTTGTAAGCCCAGATATGATAACCACTATAAACTATAGGAACTTTCTTCTCCCAGAGATAAGTGATCAAGCACCACCAAAGTTAGCAAAGCTCAGAAAACAAATACTGGGACTGCACTTAGTTGCAGTAAGTAGTATTACATCATAGATATAAAGTCAGAAATAGAATAGATGATAAAGTTTAGAATTTCAGAAAGTTTGGAAGTTTAAATTTTAGAAATAAATATGCAAAGCGTAAGCTTGGCTTTGAAAACAATGTTAGCTTGCTACTGTCTTTCTCAAGGACAACTTTATGCCAAGTCAAGTGAAATACTGTGCTAGGAATGTTGGAATAATGGAGTCCTGGCCTGTTATATATCAGCTGGCATGTGGGAGTAGCTGTGATGTGACATAGGGGCAATGAGTTATGGGGCTGGTACTGTTTTGGAAAAGATCAAACATCCCTTTCCTTTCTGCTAAAAAAATGTAAGCAAAGATTTTGTGGTCATCTGTCTGTGGAGGATTGTGGGGTTTTTTTGCAATAAATTTATTTTGGTAATAAATATTTTCATTCTTAAGGATAAATTGTTGTTCTGTTTTGAGAACCAACTTTGTTGCTGTTTGTGGTACTTCAAGAACTTTCCCTGCCTCTGCCTTTTTTCCTACCTGACTATTGCTGCTTGTGAATTTCAAACACCCAAATTAGGAATAAAGAGAGAGAGAGAGGCTGCCAGTCCTGGTAAAATGGTTTAGGCTGGGATAGGGTTAGTATCCTTCACAGTAGCTACTATGGGGCTGTGTCTTGCATTTGTGCTGAAAACAAAATAATAGATAACACAGAGATGTTTTAGCTGTTGCTGAGCAGTGCTCACAGAGTCAAGGCCTTTTCTGCTTCTCACCCCATCCCGCCAGTGAGCAGCTTGGGGTGCACAAGGACTTGGGAGGGGACACAGCTGGGACAGCCCTCGAGTGACCAAAGGGGTATCCCACACCATACAGTGTCATGCTTGTCCTATAAAGCTGGGGGAGGGAGGGAGGAAGGAAGGAAGGGAGGGAGGATGTGGAGAGTGATGCCATTTGTCTTCCCAAATCATAGCTATGCATGATGGGGCCCCACTCCCCTGGAGATGGCTGAGCATCTGCTTGCCTATGGGAAGCAGTGAATGAATTTCTTGTTTTGCTTTGCTAGCATGTGCAGCTTTTGCTTTCCCTATTAAAGTCTCCTTATCTCAACCCATAAGTTTTCTCATTTCTACTCTTTGGATTCTCGCCCCCATCCTGCTGTGGGAGAGTGAGCGAGCAGCTGTGTGGGGCTTAGTTGCCAGCAGGGATTAAACCAGGACAACTGGCTCTTCTGTCAGGCATCCCAGGATCTCCGACTGCCTACACCAGGAAAAGAGAAGTTTCACAGTCATAAGGGGTGAGGAGCACCCAGAGTGCCTCCTGAGTAGGAAGGCTAGTGCTGGCCCATCCACGTGGTGAACACAGGGCACAAAGTATTTCTGTATCATAATAGAAAAAAATGCCCTTCAGTGAGAATCCAGGAAAGTGAATTGCATTAAGGTTTTATGTAGGAGGGGAAGTTGCATCAGTGTGCTGGTACAAAACAGCATTCTCCTTAGCAGTTTGAGCTGTCCATCATTTCAATTATTAGTATTTTAGAATAAAACTCAGTTATCTGAATATTCATCTAAAACTTTTCATCATAAAAATCTGACATGAGCTGGATTTCTCCTTTTCCTCCACTGGAACTGTTTAGGCTGACGAAACTTTCAATAATTATATCTTAATTAAAAGCTTAAAATCTAATGGAATGCATTCAAATGTCCGTGTCTTTTCATGTAGCACAACCAGTAGTGCTTTTTTCTACAGTACAAAATATTTTACACTAAAATAAAGTAACCAGTCTATATTTCCATCATTTCGTATTCCGCTATAAATGCATCAAATATGGGGCATATATAACTCTGATTACAGTAGGCAAATAGCCTTTGATTTCAGTTACCTGTTCTTCACAAAAACTTTGTGTGTTTGACAAGGGAGGCACACAATTTAACAGCTCACTTTAATGGCATCTAAACAGAGACATTTTGAGCTGTTTCTGTAGGTGGCATTCAGAACTACTTGGGGTCTGAGCTATGCTCCTGCACTGGCCACTTAAAGCCAGAGCGGTTTGCTTGGATAGTTCCAAGTCCCTCAGTAACCTGTCAATGCAGTTCAATGCAGTACTGCAAAGCTTAGATGCTTTTTCATCTTAGAAAAATGAATGTGCATAGAGGCACCCTCAAGAGAAACATGGAGAAGATCTGCATAAGGTTTAAGTTTCCCTATATCTCATTCATTTACCCATGATGAGACAGTTAAGAAGCTGAACACCCAAGCCCCACAGATCTACTAATCTGTCTTTGTTTGAAAAGACAGATGTCTGTTAAGGGAAGGCAGGAGCCTCCCTTAGAATGGAAGATGCAACCCCCTTCCCTCCAAATTATCGTAATTTTGAAATCAAGGGCTTTCAGGCAAAGACATGGGGAATAGGAATAACAGTTCTTTTACTTATCTATATATATAAATATAACAAAACAATAATACAGAAACACTGGTTTAACCTGACAGAGTCAGGGCACGACCTGACACCCTGCCGGGCAGGTTGGTGGTAGCAGTCCGATCAGGTGAGAGCTGCAGTTCTCTTTGAAGTGGTTCTGTTGAAAGTGGTGATCTTGTACAAAAGGTCTGGTCCTTTTTGAAGAAAGTCCAGTGGTGGTTGCGTAGCTGCTGTCCTCTGGGAATCCAGTGGGAAAGGCTCTGTCCTCTGTTGCAAAAACCCCCAAACTTTATCCAGGGGGGACTGCTTGGGTCCTTCTCCCCGAGCGGAGCATCTCACAATGGGATGGCGAGTCATAAGGCAAGGCAGTGATGGGCCCATTAACAGGAGATAGTCCGGAGGGAGGAGGCAGGGAACAGCCATTAACAGGAGATAGTGCGGGGGGAAGAGGCATGGAACATTGCAATACCTAGTTTCAATAGCTCATGAAGATGGTAATAGAATACAGATAACCCAGGACATGAGGATATACTGTTACTTTGAAAATAAAAATAAAATCAGGAAAAAAATATCCAGTGAAACAAGATTTGTCAGGAAAACATTAGTTCATCATCAGGGAAAAATCTCAAGAAAATATGCTGCTTAACTCCTGGCTGTGGGCAGTCTTGTCATGAAAATGGTGGTGGTGGTGGTGGTAACTCCAGAGCTGGCATGTGCCATTCTGCTCCACAAGGTGCCCTATGCCCCTGCAGTATGTGTGGTGCCCTTGACATCCTGAGCTGACAAAAAAAATCCAGGAGTTAGATCTTCTAAACAAATTTTGTTTTTTAAAAAAACTGTAAAATATTGTTTTAAAACAATTCCTTTCTGCAGGAAATGTTAGATAGAATTCTCTATCTCTACTAATCATAGTTCTCTTTTTCCCTTTTAGCCACAAGAGATCCCTGGGTTGGAGTTGAAAGCATCCCGCATCCAGTCACCTCTGTGCAGGGCATGGTGTCCTTCCCACAGCATCCCACCAGCCTTCTTGGCTCCTATCCCACACTCCCTGCTGGCACTGGAGACTGCATCCACCCTCTTGGCTCTTTCCCATTCACCAGGATCAGATGAAATCCTCTGTAGCAGCATTCGGGTTGGATGGGAAAGAAGGAGATGCCTCATATCAAACTAGATGATGCAAAACTAGGAAGACAGCAGAGAAAACTCCTGTTGCTTTGACAGAAGGAAATATAACTCCCACAATACTTATTCAAGTCAGAGAGTGCTACTTCACTGCTAAGGAGAAGAAAGGTACAGGTACATTATTGTATTAATATGTTGCTTACAATGTTATTTTCTTGATGGTTCTCCAAGGTTGGAGGGGAATAAATAACATAACATAAATGACTACTAGAATGATACATCTGCAGTGATCTATTCAAAATGCCAAGCAGCATTGTAAAACTTTCCTTATATTTAACTTGTTCTGGCTTTTTATTAAAGCCTGAATGCCCCAAATTAAAGTTATAGGGGTTTTGTTTAAAGGGAGATGGAGGACTGGTTCTTGATTATGCGCTGCTTGCTGAAACAGGATATTTCATGTAAACTGTGGCTGACAGTTTCGAGCAGATGGCAGTTCCAGGGATCAAACTGTGATCACAAGGAAAACATTACCTCCATGTTGAAATATTGTGCATTCACAAGGAAATTGTAAAATTACTGTTCCACGGACAGAAATAAAACTGTCCTGGTTGATGTTTGTCTTTGTTTGGAAGACAGGTGTCTGTCAAGGAAGGCAGGAGCCTCCCTTGGAATGGAGAATGTAAGCCCTTTCCCTCCAAATTATTATAATTTTGAAATTAAAAGGCTCTTTGGCAATTATATGAGAAATAGGAATAACAGCTCTTTACTTTTATATATATATATTTATA